>CM073768.1:8423013-8556674 GCA_037158775.1 Hetaerina titia | reverse complement strand
GGACACTCACATATGCAGTTTTGACGTTTCAATGGCACGATCGTCGTCATAAGAATGACGTCCTCGGGGAAGAGAGGAGAGGACATGTGCGGGGGAATGGTGAGGAGGGGAGAGTTAAGAGACCAATAGGAAACGGACAAGGGGATGGGAGGGGATATGTAGGCAGCTATTGGATGCATTCAATCGGTTTGGTGAAGCTCTAGAGGTTCAAATGACTGTAGCACACAGATATGCGCCATCTTGTGGGTTCTCGCCGCTTGCAGATTTGGGAAGGGTTTCAATCACCAAAACAGAGAAACAGCAATTGAAAGATTGGTCGTTGGAAGCAGTGTGTGTAGGAATGGGATAATTAAGGAAGGTGGGAGATTTGGTGGAATAGCGGTGGTTATTTATGCCGAGGGAAAGGGTGATTGTGCATTCACCCATGTAAAAGACGGGGTAGAAGTTACAGGAGAGGACGATATACAATGCTTTCTGAGGTGCAGATGGTGTCGGGTTGAGAGTTGGTAGTAAGGGAGGTGGAGGGGTCTTAGAAGATGGCAGCGTTTGCAGCATGGGCGGTTGCATGGTGCGGACAGGGGTGCTCGCAGGGGGTTTTTTCGACTTGAAGATGTCTTGTTGCAAGTTCTACGGACGTTTAAACGAAACGAAAGGATCATGTGGGAATAAAAGTGATGTGGATTGACTATTATTAATAATTGGGAAGAGCTCACGGATTATACAGGATGTATTAACAGTATGATGTGTTAATGTATGTACAGGATTAAACCCGTATGTTTAATTTTGTGGGTTCCGGGGAAGAAAGCGGTGATAAGGTCAGGGCATTTTGGGCGGTTTGGTTTGGGGAGAGGAGTGTATTGGGTTGACGGTATGAGAATTTTCCTATTGAGCAGTTTTCAGGGTACCCACATTCTCTGAGAGAGACTTGTAGCTGGTCCATGTATTTCTGTTTGGAGGGGATGTTGTTGTAGCGACGGAGGCCACGGACTGAGAGTGAGAAGGGGATGGATCGTTTTGTGTGTGATGGCTGGCAGCTGTTTGAAATGGAGATATTGTTGGTTTTTGATACGTTAATGTGGACCGAGGTGTTAAACTTATTGTTCTTGAGATAAATTTCGATATCTAGGAAAGTGATATTCGAGTCAGATATAGATACAGGGAAAAATACCGAGATGGAGGAGTTGAGAGAGGAAATGAAGAATGATTCGAAGAAGTTTCACGCCCGTGGGACCAAAGGAGGAAAATGTCATCAGTATAGCGGGCCCAGAAGAGTGGTTTGAGGATTTGCTGGTGGAGAAAGTTATGTTCAAGTTAACCCTTAAAAAGATTGGCGTATGCAGGAGCCATACGCGTGCTCATTTCAGTACCTTTTACTTGCAAATGCAATTTGTCGTTAAATTGGAAATAATTTTTGGTGAGGACAAGTTCGCTCAGTTCAATGAGGAAATCTGTGGATGGGGGTGTATGCTGTGGGTCGTAGGGAGAGGTAATATTTCAGAGCTTCTAAGCCTTTTTTGTGTGTAGAGAGATGTAACACTTCTTTCTGTGAGAGGGGGTAGAGAGATGTAACGTCCATTGTGGCCATGAGAATGATCGTGTTTTGAGGAATTGGGATTGAGTGTACACGTTGCAGAATGTGGTATAAATCTTTGATGTAAGAAGGGAGTGAAGTGGCTATGGGTTGAAGGTGGTGGTCTTTTAATGCGGAAATTAGTTCAGTAGGTGAGTTGATGCAAGAGACCCCTTCAAGGGAACCCTGTCATGATGAGTCAAACCAAACCGCCTACAAAAAATCCTCTGCGTCGCCACCACACTATCATTGTTTTTGAAGGCTTCTACCTCAACGCCTCGATGCTTAACAGATTACTAAACGTTAATTATAAAAAAATGGCGATGTTTTTCCCAGCTAACCTCACTACTTCTACTCCACTAATTTACTTGCGTGCTCTTAGTGATTTTAGGAAACTAGGGAGTCCATTCTGTTCAACCCTGCATATGTACCTTGTACGAAAGTCTCACTGATGTGAATAATAATTGAAATAAAGAAGCGAGATGGCGTTAGCCATCAAAAAATAGGAAAAACATGAGGACACACTCTCGTATTTCAAAAGTTTCTGTGGGGAAACCACCTTCCACTGCGGAAAGAGGTTTAAAGAGGAGAAGACAGGAGGTCAAGGACGTTGCTTGGAAGGAAAGGAAATATTTGGGAGAGGAAGAGTTGGAAGTGTGGTGTTGGTAGAGGTTTTGGAAGCGGAGGGTTATTGGAAAAATCTGGAGGGTGGGGTCATTTATGTCTGATTAATCTCTGGCTCTTTCCAGGAACCGAGGAGCCAGATATACGTCTGTTCTTTTGTCTTGAGTTTGAGTGGAGGGTCGGAGAGAAAGAGGTATGCTAGAATAGAGACACTATATTATATATCCAAGGAAGGGTTATGTTGTGAGGCATTTTTCCACCGTCCTCTCTTTTCTGAACTGATCAAGCGTTATTACATTTAAGGTCGGATTATCAAGATGTCAATAGTACCCCATTTCATTCGGGGCCTTTTCGTAGGATACCAAGTCTATCACGAAAGAATCGAGCATTTAAATGCTGTGAAATGTTTAAATAGTTATTCATATATTTTTGAACAGTTACTGAACACATACGACTTAGTAGAATTTTTATTCAACTCAAACAAAGTCTAGTCTTTTTGAGTGAAAATCTTGGAAATGTAAAGAAAGCATCACCGATCAGTCAAAAGAGGACATGAGTTAGACAAAGGACCCGATGCACTGCACAGAAAAAACTTTTTGTCTTCTCATTTTCAAAATAACAAAAGTTTCACGACTAAAAAAAATACAACCAGCTTTCATTAATTGTTTGTATCTACTACAATCGAAGTGAGATGGCAAAAACTTCTTTCCCTCGCTGAACACAAATGATTTCATTTCACCGCATAGCAATGATATGCGTTTTGGCTGGAGCCGAGTACGAAAAGGTTTCTTTCGAGATTTTCATCGTTTTTTAGTATTTATTTAGTTTTTCCTTTTCTTTATCAATTTCCGCTCTGAATCGAGCCTGTCTCTCCCTCGATAATACGAATAATCGGCCAAACTGTGAGCTTTTCTTCATTAATTTAGCTCCCCCAATTTCAGCGGCGGCAGGGGAGAGGAAATAAGGCAGATAGTAAACCCATTTTGTACCAAAACCCTGTGGTAGCCATTCCGAGCAATTGTTGGTCTTAGTTCGCTATTCCGTGCACTACAAATACTGGCAAACCTCTTTTCTGCTCTCGCAATAATTTGTGACGCCTTTCCAATCGCATTGGTGTTACTTGGATTCTTACATATGAACCATGATTTTGAACAGGGAAGTTCGATCAAAGAGAATATGAAGCCCGTAATATCAGCTCAGTTGTTAAATTCAAATTTTAAACAACTGCATACTGAAATATTTCGGACAGTTTAACTTGGGAAAAATAATCTCGACTTTTTCTCGAAAAAGTTTCATGGTTTTGAGTCCTCCGAGCTTAATAGCATTAATTTCCAACGTGAACAAAAAAGAATGAACGCAATTATATTCGAGAAACACCACTTAATACTCGTAACGGTAATGATAATTGGAAACGCATAAGGAAGGTACTTAGCCCTACTGTTTTATGGAGTCTTAATAATTGATGAAAGATGCCGCAAGCACATGGGCGTCAGACTTAATTACGCAATTTTTGGTAAATGTGAATCTGTTTCACGAGAAGGCTTTAAACTGATGGGCGGTTGAGTACGTGGCATTTCTGTCGCAATTTTAGGCACGTTTAATATTGGTCCAGCATGAATCCAGCCAGAGGGTGCCTGGAGATTTTCTTGAGCACGTGACTGGATAGGGAATGCGAAACGGATGAAAC
The DNA here is from genome assembly GCA_037158775.1 of Hetaerina titia. Classification (NCBI taxonomy): domain Eukaryota; kingdom Metazoa; phylum Arthropoda; class Insecta; order Odonata; family Calopterygidae; genus Hetaerina; species Hetaerina titia. Next base: position 8,552,793 of record CM073768.1, on the reverse strand, counting down.
CCCCAATTCTAAAGCACAGTGGATATTGATTAGCATGTTAGGGGGTGCTTTTACAGAATTGAGTCTCGAATCTCACGTGACCCAAAACCCGCTCTTTATCGTGCTCTCTCTCCCTCCATTTCATGTACTATGAACTATTTATCCAAAGAGTAATCGTCCTATCTCTCTTTGCGGACCGGATTGGAACTCTTTTCGTCTGTTAATTACAGCCTTCAGCTCTAAATTCTCTTATGACAGCAATGCGCTGACAAAATATTAAGTTTTTAAAGAGAGTTTGGAAGCATATTTTTTTAAGTGATCCATTGAATTTAAAATTTTGTTTTTTAGGCGTTTATTTCAACAACGGGTCTCATATTTACAGGATTAACGTCAACACCACTCTTTGATGAAGTGGGCCGCCCACATAAATCTGCGCTTCTATCATAGGGCCACCGCACAATCTCTAATGCCCCCACACCACCTGCATCAATTAGTAACTGATCCTGATTATTCTGAAACTGATTTCCGAGGCAAGGGAAATGGGATAGTGGTCACGCAGCACGGCCAAAATGATCTCCAGTAGTATTACCACGATGTGCTATCTAATATGGACAATCTACAGAATTGAGTTAGCCGAATTTGAACGCCGTGAAAAAACATTAACTGGCTTTTAAAAATTTACATTAACTGGCTTGTAAAAACTAAAGAACACCCTGAAGTTCTGGACGTTTTGAGCCGTTTGCGGCACCGAGCTAATTGCCTATGTCACTGACGATGAACAGTTTTGGCTACATTTACCTATCTATAAATAAAAATTCTAGTTGTTCATAGATCTCTTTTGTAACTCTTTAAGTATACGTTATCTTCCCCTTTTTCATCCATTCCAAATGGGACTCAATAGTACAAACTAGGTCATATGAACAGATTGAACGAAAAGCATAGTTGTTTCTACCGTAAATATACCTTCGAAAAGGAAATCTGTGGTTGCCCCCCGGAAGAAGTAACATTGGGTGTGTAGGTACTCTTTGATGTGGCACGATGCTCCACCGCACTTTTCTTTTAACAACCTGGGTCGGCTGTATAACAATCCCTTCCAGTAACAAAAAAAGCATATTTCACCATTATGAATAAATTACATTAATTTAATCTTGATATTTTTTTATGCATGATGACTAACCAATATTTTACTTTTAGAGCGTTCCAGGTAAATAAAATGGCATTGTTCGAAAATAGCATTTTCTGTGTATTTATATAAAAGGTTCGCATAAAAACTATCGGGAAAAGTTTCGGAAAATAGATTTATTTCACATGTGCCCCGGGATTCACTGACGCCCCCCGATGTTTGGGGGGCTTGTAGGACCGTACCGGTGAGAAAACTCACCCTTACCGGTCAGTTTACATATTAAGTTTAACAATATGGCATTCGTGTAACGTGACTGATGTGTGTTATGTTTGCGTAAAAAGGAAACTTAGAAACTACTCCTGGCAGTGTACACTTGACAGGCTAAAACAAGGATTGAAAAAATAGACGAATTCTAAGGCTGAAATATTTTAAAAAGGATTTTTTTTGGACCATTTAGATCTCTTTTTTGTCCATATATTATTTTTTTCCTTTTTTCAGTAATTGCTGACCGGGGTTATATGTTTTCAGTTTTTTTTTAATTTCATTTGCCTTTTCGATGTATATTTTTTTCTTTATTTTAATCATTTTTTCCTGACAAATTAATATCCAACAAATTGCCAACTCTAAAAAGAGTTCTTTTAACTAAAAAGAAATAACACAGAAGAGAGGAGCTATCTTTGGCCGTGAAGCGGGTTAAATTTAGGAAGAGATAAATTCTGCTACAATACCTCCAAATTCTTCGAATTACATCCCTAGAGCGCCGACACACTTTTTCCAGGGGCTTTTTTACGACTCAAAGTCTCCCGGATAGGTGGATTCCAGAAGGCCCGGAAAGGTGCATGTTCGGGCTATGTTCACGGCACTTAGGGTCCCATAGTGGTGTCACTTGAGACAGAATTTCACCTCTGGGAATAAGAAATAATAATCTGCTGGTGCCAATTCGGGACTGTAAGAGGGTTGGGAAATCGTCGCAACGCTGTATTTCGTCAGATAGTCGATTACCTTGTGGATTTATGCGCTCACGACTTTCGGGACGAGTTTAGCGCAGTTCTTTCACATCGCCAATTTTTCAGTAATAATGGTGTGAATCTTAAAAATGACAATACAACATATAAATGACAATGTAATCATTCCCACACTTAATCGACGATCAGAGTTGAGCACTTCGTGTCCAAGTTGGTTCAGTTCATGACGTCGACGCACGTTCAGCGCGGAGCTCGTCCTCTGCATTCTCTCGGCCATCTTTGAAGAGTTTGTGCCAATTAAAACTGAAGTTTGTAACATCATTTCATTCTTGAACACCTTATAAATCATTTCAGTGGCTAGTGTCCCATTTCTCGAGTACAAAAAAAATTTGATGGCGTAAAACTGTTCCAACTTTCGCTATATTTTGCACTGAGCCACTCGACAGGGGTCCACTAAAAACACGATCTAGCCTGAACGAACACTGGCAAGCGATTGGCGCTTGACGCGTGTAAAAAGTCAGACCACCGAACAACAAGGCTGTGGAGTGCGTGCGGCGTACAGTCACCTCAGGAAAATTTGTTTCCGATACTTTTTATAAAAAAATTGTATTTAAATTTCTGAGTGATGTTACATAAAACTTATAAAAAACTTTCCGAAAATTTGATTTATTTGATTCATTAATGGATTAAGAGCAGGCCCTCTATAAATTAAACCTAATTTGCTTGGATATAATTTCTCCCTGTTGTATCAATGGCAACGATGCCAACAAATATAGAATTCCAAATGAAGATGTCGTACTTCAGAAACGCCATTCAAAAAACGCAAACCCCTAGGGCCACCAGGGTTGCCCGAAGAAGATTGAAAAGAAATGAGCGAGTGACGGTTTAAGCGTAAAACAATGGCTTCTGCACAGTATAGGCCTTCATTTTAAATATATTTGTGTAGTACTGTGAAATTTATCCATGAAATAAAAATATCAAAGCCCATGTTAATGAAAACAAAATGAAAATGAATGAACAATGCCATAATTTTAGATTTTTTTGATAAATCCTGAATTGACATTGTTTTAGAAATATTCGTAGTAGTTTTTATGGGAAGCGACCGAAATCTAAGGTCATTTGCGCTATTAGAGATGATTGGGAAAGGAAGGGTGGAGAGAAACCCGGCGTTGGAACGAACCTACTCTTGCCGAAGGGCGCCAAGGGGTCCGCAGTTAAACGTCCCATCCGACGGACGTCGTACTCACCTAAAGTGATCTCTACAAAGCACCTCAAGTAAGGATGAGGATATCAATGAAATATATTTCCTGTCTCCAGAATTCTTTTTCAAAATTTGCGTAGAAACGTACTCATAAATAAATAAATATATTTATCATACTTATATTAATACAATTCTTTTTAATGTGTTTGCGAGTCAAACTTAAATAGTAAGTCGTAGGATTTTCTTTCGATAGGTTTTTCTGAGCGTTTTGACCACTGTTTTATTCTTTCTAGTTGAGTTTTATGTTGATTACACAAAATAATGCTGCTATTATCTTCCAAATTACAAGGTTTCATTCATCCCAGGAGCCTCTACATCTATTCCTTTGTATCCAACGTTCGCATCACGCATGGTTATACATGGCTCATTCGGTTTTAATTTTGCCCGCATAAGTGGACTGTCGTTTTGATTTCCTTCACGAATTGCATCAGAAGAGAAAATAAGAACACATGTAAACACATCAACCCGAGCACGAAATCATGCTGAAAGCGTCTCATTGACGGGCATTTTAAAGTATCAGTAATTAACGCGCGCTCTTCGTGTCACCTCGAGGAGACTGAAGTCGGTGCTGATGACAACCAAAGCATCAATGCCGGAGCCCATTCATAACTCCACCCCAATTTAATGTTTTAGTGAACTACAGCCGTCACTACCACTACTCTCTTTCAGTGGCACCCCTCATTGCCCCGCCCCCCCCTACGCGTCAAAGTAAGCAGTGACCACCTTGCATTCTCTCTGGTACACACGCACATATAAAAAGGCACATTTTGGATGATACGTAATATTCATGATATAAATGCAAAATTAACAGGGAAATATATAAGTTAAATAAGTACCTGTAGGACTACGTTGTTTAGGGAAAATATTCCTAATTACATATATTTACAAAAATTAAGACTGAAATTTTTGTACTTCCTTGCCCAAGATGAGATCATAACTAGAATGATTGAGACCATTGTGATTTTTTTATGGAGTAAGTTACCCAAAAAATTTTCGAGCATTAAACTGATTGAAGTACACAAAAAAATACCTGTGCATAACATTGAATCTCAAAAGAATCTTTTTTGGCCGACTAGCCAAAAAATAAAGCCATAGAAACAATCTAAGTGATATTTTAGTATAAAAATAACTATAAGAACAAAAGTACGGTATCAAATTAGCTTTATGTTTATTAGTTTATATTTTATTGTTATGTCTACTCTTATGGTTAAACCCATATCCTATTTTTGAAATCGCTGAATGAAAATTAGCAAATGATGTAGGGAGTAGCCATTGTAGGATGTGATAATATTACACCATAAATGTATATGTATAAAAAATAAAGTCAATTTATTTGTCCAATAATTTCCGAAGCAATGGTAGTATTTCTCAATATTGTGCGCTTAACCGAGGTACGCAAACCGCTCTGCATTTTATAGTAGTAAGACACTGATGTACACCATTTTCGTATTGATCCTTATTTCAAGAAATAAAGCAGTTAAGTTGAACGATCACAATTGTAAGTTTCAACTCAAAGGAGAGTAAAATGATTTTCCAAGTAGTAATATATTCTTCTACTCAAGAAAATAGAGATTGAAGGAGATTTTATACGATCCTCCTTTCTCCAGAGTTCCCATCCACTTTGAAGACCGGCACAATTAATTGTAGATGCATACAAAGGCATTGTAAATTGAATTTTTCACTACCGACTATAGCATATTTTAAAATCTATACATTTTTCGTGAAATGGAGAGAAATGAGAAAAGAAAAAACTTGTAAATTCCTCTAGTTGTGGAGTCACCCGAGCGTTACCGCCCCGCTTATAATGAAGGTTTCTTTCATAATATTGATTATTAGCTTACTCCCAGCAGTTACCCGATTTCTCTAACGTTATCAAACTTTGAATCTAGAACCTTATGATGCCCACAGCGAATTAATTGGTATCATGATTTTTGACCACCTTTTCGACGATATAAATGCTGTTAAAATGCGCTCGGTTAATATCATAAGGTGGGTAAAGTTAAGCGAGGAGGTTAAGTTCAACTACCACCGCATAATGTTCTTTGAAGAGAAGCCATAACTATCAGGAAAATCAACCGAGTGCAGTCTAAGCACAAATAAATGAAAGATGCGTAGGAAAAATTCATGACGGAAAACATTCAGTGGCAATATTGACTATACTTTTGCATCCCTTTGAAGATCAATTTTCTCCTTAGCATGGCCAGTTGTTAAACTAACATCAATTGTCATATTACAAGTTCTAGTGTTCGGGAATATTTCTTACATCGTCCGCATGTGTACCACGACGAATACTACTTATATAGTCGATATGTAAACATATGGCAATAATGAAAATATAGATTGTAATGAATCAGCAATATTCAAGATATACTAAAGTAAAATGATAATATTGGCGCGATATAAGAAGAGTTTTTTGCCGTTTTAACCCTAGCCCCCCTTTAACCAAATCTCTGCTTCGATATACTGCCCATTGACGCCTATTGCCGCTAGGGTCGATCTATTACTGAAATCAGCATGATTTTCATCTTAATCTTGAGAGTGAAGTTGTCCAATTCGCTAAAATAGTTCCTCAATTCATCGGAATCTTGCTGAGCGACGGAAAACCACGCACTAACGCAAATCCTTCTGAGAACTCAGTTGTCTAAGCGCAAAAGTCAATTAAAAACGTCTGTGAACCTGCATTTCCCTTGCAGCCTAGGCTTTCCGGATAACTTCCCAAGTGTTATTCAAAAGATCAACTCCGCCATTCGGTCCCCTTCCGCCGCCCCTCCCAACGAATCCCGCGCCCCGGTCTTCGCACCCTCGCCGCCATTTCTCACAAGCAGTTAAGGATGAATAATTCAGGTCGGGAGGTACACATACATTTGTGGGAAGTGTTTTTCTGGATATTAATGCGGATAGAAATATTTACGAAATAAGGGAGGAGGGGGGAAAGCAAGCATACTTTTTGGTCGTAAAATGCGGAATGGATGACGGGGGCCCGGAACCACTGCCATTGAAAAAAATGGAGAAGGAAGTAGATAAAGAGGAAGAGAATGTGGCGCAGAGAACAAGAAGAGGGAGAGGGATGGACAACGAACGGATAGAGAGCGAGAAAGGGAGGGAGGGGGAGGACGGTGGCTTGCGAAGGGAAGTCCACAATAAATGCTCTCCGCTTCATGAATTTTTAATGCAAAGTACATTTTCATCCAACATAAGCTGCACATTATTTAAAAGACATTATGATATCGATATATTTTTTTAAATGGAACGAAAAGGAAACCCAAAAATTGAGATCTAGGCATGACATGGTATTAAGAGAAATTCGAGGATGAGACAAATGGATGCAGGAGGCACTGATAAGCAATTGGATGTTGAAATCGGTAGTCGAGGGGAGAATTCATGAAAAGTGAGATAGAGGGAGGAAAAAAATAGAGGCACTTTGGATAAAATTAAGGGTGGTAGAAAGTACGTATGCAGGGCTAAAGAATGAGCAATTGTAGCACGTACTACGGGGTCTAAGAATATTATCTGTCATTTTATATTCCGTGCTTCAAATTACACCAGAATTTAGTGTCACGGTTCATAAAAAACTTGTCGATGGAATCGTGTTAATGAATTGTAATACGAGTTCCTATATTTATGTATAAGAGGCTCCCCAACTTCCACTAAGCTAAGTCATCAATTCGGCTTGATTAGCAAAGTCCTAAGTGCAGTGTGAAATCTGCATTTGGTTGTGGAGCCAGTTTCTTTTGTTCCGCTTAGAGTTTTCCACGTATGAAGAGAATAAAAAAGAGATTCCACTCCTTAGATTAGCTTAGAGTTTTTCAGTGGCATCTCTTGGATATGAAGAAGGTGTCCACCCTCAGAAGCCAAACACCTTCTTTGATATTGAAACAAGCAATTTTTCATATATATTTTACATAAATTTCTTAAAGTTATTTCTCATTAACAGTATATCGACTTCACATTATTACCAGTAATAAGTCGGAAAATATTAAAAACTTATATATTGTAAATGATAAGATGAGTAACAGGGCAGTGAGAGGTCCTTAAGGATCAGTACCCTAAAATTTTTGTAGATGCTAATCTCAGGAAATTAAGAAAAAAACCGAAGAAACAGAAAAAAGTTGGACGAGAATAGGAAAAAGAGACCGTCCAATGTTAGCAAGAGTGATCCAGAAAATGGCTCCTCACCCAACCACTGAAATGGAGAACACCAATGGGGATGGACAGCTGATGATAACTGTAAAAAATAAGTCACACAGATGCGGGCGGCCCCTGGGAGGGGCCTTCCGGGAATATTTCAGGCGCTGGGCGGCACACCGTGGCATGAAAGTAAATTATCATGTATTAGTAAACTTTCCGTGGGTAATTAGTGAATTGTTAAAGGTTATCACTTAGCTACTGTGCAGATAATATCAAACTCACTTGCCCAATCGCAGCAGCTCATGGGCACCCTCCCTCGGCCCCATGCCCTTTCGTAAATGCTTGAAACCGGTTCGGGCGCTGATTGGCGCAAGTGCAGCGTCAGTGTGCTCAAACGAGAGGCGGAGATCCCGAAGAAGAGTGTGCATGAATATCAATGGAATTGGTGCGGACGACAGGGAAGATGTGCAACGTGGAGAAGCAAAGAGGAGAGGGGGGAGAGAGAGAGGCGGAAAGGAGAAGGAGGGGAGAGGAACGAGATGACGACGGGGCAAGGATTAGCTGCTGCGAGGAAGGGCGGAGATGAATAAGTCAGGGGAGGTCGGGAGGGACCGACCTAGCCCCCCTCCCCTTCCCCTCCTCATACGACCCTTCCTCGGAGAGGCGCTAGGAGGGTGCAGAGCGTGTCTGCAGATGAGGTATCGCTGGGCGGAGAGAGGAATAATTCAGGGCCCTGCGTGAAGCCGCCGCCCCTCCCCGCAAACCGCCCGTGTCGCACTTCAGCCCTTCCGACCCTCCTCGGTCGCCCCCCCTCCGCCGCCCCACCCTCACCCCCGCCGCGCGTCCCCCCCCCCCTCGCGGCCTTCATCCATGCCTCTCCCGCCATCCCCTCGCCAGAGGGCACAGTGGCGAAGGGACGCGTGAGGACGACAAGCCCCTCTGAGGAGGCCCCTTGATTGGGAGTCCACCGCGTTCTCAGACGGTTCGTGGGTGCGTCTCACTCGCGCTCAACAGAGAAATTTCTCTTTCCACGCCGTGAATTTGCAGGGCAAGTTGCCTCCTGACTAAACCAAATCAGCGTCTTATCTAATTTCGATTGAGCCGGCAAAACATCTGCTCCGAACTGATGAAACCGGGCACTTAGAACCAGTGCGATACGATAACAGTGCGCATCACGCTCTGTAACGCGATTATCATGCGTGAACTAGTGATGTGAGGGAGAGAACTTGGACGGAGATTTCTACAGACTCATTTGAGAAGTTAATACCGGAAGAACAGTTGCTTATAGATTCAGGTGTGATGTGGTGGAACTGTTCCATAATACTTAATAGAGACAAAAACTCTTGCAATTTTCCAATTAATAAAGATTTATTTTCATCTCTGTTGTTAGTAATATTTGCGTTAAATGCCATCTTTTTACTTGGTTTTAAATCTACATCTACATAATACCCCGCCAGCTGCCGCGCCGCAAAGGCGTCTGGCGGGGTATGTTATGCCACCACTTGTACAAGGGAACAGAACCACATGCAAAATCAACACATGCATGCAAACCTATACCCAGAGTGACGTAAACATTCATTCAAAAATCCTTTCATTCTACATACACGCAAATACATATGCTATCATCTAACAAATAATTGTCCCTTACGATGCAGTAAGAAATGTATCCAATCACTGCAAAATAGAATTTGAAAATTTAGAAGGCGAAAGTTCACTATCACATGGGCATTCAGCATACAACGGTCTCCTCTCCAAGGACACAGGTTGGGAATGTGACCCAACACTGCGATTAATTTAAGCTTATTAATTAAATTGTGAAAACGATAATTCTCGAGAAATGGAAAGCAACGTAATTTATCGTGTATTTTAATTTTTATTTTGAGCAATATTTAGAATGTAAGTTTAAAATTTTCACCAGCAAAAACTAACACACTATTCAAACACTTCTAATGTACTATTTAATCTGATTAGGTTCTATGCATAGTAGGATAAGAGGTACAGCTGATGGGAGAAAATCTAAAAACGTAGGATAAGTGGATGGAAAAGTCACTATGATGCAATGGGATGCTGAAGGCAGTTAGAGAGGAGAGAATCCTGAAAGGACAAAAGTAGCAATTTGGACCGAATAAGGAGGGTATGGGGCACTGCAATACATGAAGAATGGAGTCACGAATAATTGGTATCATTTTGGATGGATTTTGGAAGGAGGGCATCAGTTTTCAGTGCTGGATTCCATAAAAAAACCTATCCAAATCTGGTAGATGGCTACTAATAAAAGTGATGGTGAACATAAAAAAGAAATAATGAAATAATCATTCACGAGAAACCCTTACATTTTACACTGCTATTCATGTAGTATAAAATTTAAATGTTCGGTTTCGTCATCTCCTTCAGAAGATGTGAATGCACATCCGCGGAGATAATCCAATATTCTCACACCTGCCCCCAGCTCCCATTTCACCCCACAAACTGCACCTCGAGCCTCCTTTTCCGTCTCTGCTCCATTTTCAACGGGAAAACACGACCACTTGCTGCAGCTTCTCTCCCCAACTTACCCTCATCTTGCGCAGTAATTCGCGGCACCAAATAAGCATCTCGTATTCCATGCTTGTATTTCCCCGATCACCCCTGGACTTAACGCGACGTTTGATAAACATCGCGAGCATTTTCATTCCCTGCTTCTCTCTTCCCTCCATTTACAGGTCGTCTCAAACCACGACGCCATCGCCTAAGCACGCATTTGCCTAGTGTGCTCATGATACCTAGTGACGTCGCTGCGTGCATGTAAACTAAAAAACAGATGAAATACGCATTTTTCAATCTAAATTAATAAATTAATCCAAATAATTTAATCTAATATTAAACTGGAATCTTAAATTAGACCCATCTTAGAATATTTAACCCCAGTTTTTATCCTTAATGCACGACGGCAACATTTGAAATATTCGTGGAAGGCTTAGAAGCGTAACGTAGAAATTATTTTTCTCAGTAATTTGACTTGATGCAAACATTTTGTAGTTGAAGCACATCAAAACATTTTTGCCTCGCCCGACTGTTCACTTCATCCCTTAATACCTTCTACACCCAGCCGGCCCTAAAACGTATATTTCCTCAGTTCCTCTTCGTGGCTGTTCATGCGTAAATTTATTATATTCAGAACGGTCTTTAACATCCCGCTACTTTTCATGCTTTTCTCCATCCACATTTTGTCTGTACTTAAATTTAAACTTAAATTAAATACCAAAACGCTGAAATTTGCAATTGGAGAAATGGACAAAAAAGACCTACGATAAACCGTTTGGTGACTGGAGAGAGACCGATGAAAGTATAATTGCCATCTGCTTGGATAGAAGGTGGATTCAGGCAGCACAGGATCAGATTTCAGTCAGACAGTTAATTAGAGTGGCATGCCCATGAAATGAAAAAATTCCCACAAAATTAAACGTAATTTTCAGTCCTCCAAAATTATCATAAGGATTTTAATATTCTTAAAAAAAGGTAACCTCGGATTCCAGCGCAATTTTCTTTTAGCATTTGGATCCTAGCGTAAGTGTTATGCTGGCAAACAGATTCGCAATTTTTATTAAACGACAGAAGTAATAAAGTTGAGAATTGTTAGTTTATAAAGGAATTTTTCAATGATCTATTGAGATTGATAAATCCTCTGATCTTAACTATTATTAGAGGTGCAAACATCGCCAACCACTTTTAGTCAAATCCCCAGGGTTTCGGGATTAACATCAATTTTGTCTGAATAAGTTAGTAATTTCTTGGAATCAAAATCAAGATTATTTTTATTGTAATGGAATAAATTTTAAATGCTATTCAAAGGAATTAAGATCTCAATTTGGTCGAAACAAATCCATTTTAGCAGTAAATTAAGGATAATTCATATAATGTAGATTCTTAAACTTTGAGAGGACAATATAAAAATCCTTTTTTACAAATGCAGACGTCTCCATTAGAGTATATCAACACAGAAAATATTATTATTATATTCGGGTTGATTAGGACATTTTTAGAATTTATGCATTGTATGTAATTAATCCAGTATTTTTTATTAGTTCGGGACACATTTTGTAATTTGGAATTGTGATGGACACTTTTGACTACATACTTCGAGTTAAAATTCGATCAAAGGCCGTTAAAATAGCACATAATATCTTTATTTTTTACGAAATAGGGTATGAGACTAACAACTATCACATTTTATGTACTCGTAAATATTAATATGCGAGTCTGTTAGCACCGTTTCCCGAAATTCCAAATTCTAGAATGCCAAGATTGCCAGCACCATTGCTATTGCCATCTCCGCTGAACAATCAGTCCCTCCCCTCCCCACCCCTCATCCGCCCGTAACCCAAATCTCTTGACCTCACCGCCGCCCCACTACACCGCACCCCCTCCCTCGCCCCTGTGCCACCCGCGCCCCTACGACCCCTCTCATTTTCCAGAGGGCTCAAACTATTGGAAAATAAACAGCATCCACCTTCAGGCAAACAATAGTCTCCGCTAAGCCTACCAATCAAAGTTTTAATTAAGTCGTTAAACCAGTTTTTTAATGCGATGGATGTTTTTTCTATTTGTCAACCCTCATACAAATCAGTGAAAAATGTCAACGCGGCCCTACAGTCAATATCAGCAGGAGAAAAATCGTAATTTTCCCGCATACCCACACTCACATTTACTTTACTAAAGCAGACGTCTGCCGATGGCAGGGCTATCTTAACTTTTTTCCGTCATACCTCATATTTGAATATAAATACAAACACCCTTTCAGAAATTAACTATCCAACCAATCAAGGCACGCTCAGTTTAATTTTATCGTAGGAAAACGGTTAGAACTTTTTTTCGTGCCCCCTTTGCAACGAATCGAAACGACATGTTGCGTCGAAAAATTAGTTATTTTCGGACGAAAAAAGCTTGGGGTGACGAAAGTTGTTGGTTGGCAAGACAATTATCTACATCTACTTAATGCCCTGAAAACCGCCGCAGGGGCGTATTGGCGGGGGGTGTTATGGTACCACCCGTAATTTAGAAAAAAACCTAATGCAAAAGCCACATATATATATATATATATATATATATATATATATACACACACAAACACTAGGTTAATAAATATTAAACACACAGAAACATAAAAGAAGGACATTTACAGTAGATATTTACGTTTCGACGGCACGGCCGTCGTCATCAGAATGCCGTTGTCGGGGAAGAGCGGAGAGGGCATGGGCAGGAGAAGGGTGACGGGAGGAGAGGTAAGGGGCCAATGGGAAGCGAACAAGGTGGGGGAGGGGGAAATAGCAGGGGGCGGTAGAGTTGCCGCGGTAGGGGAAGAGCTGGAAGGACCCGGTCTGGAAGCGGCCGGGCCTTTAGTGGGGGACTCGGTGACCGATTCGCTCAGAAGAGTGAAGCGGTTCTAGGCAGCATTGGATATATATATATATATATATATATATATTCATTCAAATTGAAAATAGAGATAAGGAAAATGGTAAAGGAACACATATAAAGGACAAACACAAAAGAGGTGGGGATGGCGGATGTGAGCAGATCACGAATGTAAAAATATTTTCCTCGACCGGGACCCGGTCGAGGAAAATATTTTTACATTCGTGATCTGCTCACATCCGCCATCCCCACCTCTTTTGTGTTTGTCCTTTATATGTGTTCCTTTACCATTTTCCTTATCTCTATTTTCAATTTGAATGAATATTTATTCGCCATATGGCGGTATTTCGTGTTTGAATGTATATATATATATATATATATATATATATATATATATATATATATATATATATATATATATATATATATATATATAAACACACAAACACTAACACAAAAAACACCACACACATAGAAACATAAAAGAAGGACTCTTACATTGGATATTTACGTTTCGACGGCACGGCCGTCGTCATCAGAAACGATGATGACGACGAGCATGAGATCTGATGACGACGGCCGTGCCGTCGAAACGTAAATATTCAATGTAAGTGTCCTTCTTTTATGTTTCTATGTGTGTGGTGTTTTTTGTGTTAGTGTTTGTGTGTTTGTGCGTCGCCAGAGAGCGTCTTTTCCAAGTTTATATATATATATATATATATATATATATATATATATACATATACATACACACATACATATATACATATACATACACATACATACATATATACATACATACATACACACCCATATATATATATATATATAAGGAGGAGGAGAGGTAAGGGGCCAATAGGAAGCGGACAAGGTGGTGGAGGGGAAATGTAGGCAGCATTGGATAAAATCAGTGGGCTTGGTTCAGCCCGGGGGGTTTGAAGGACTGGAGCACCCAGATATGTGCCATCTCGCGGGTTCTCACCTCTATGTTACTAGCGGAATTGGGAAGGGTTTCAATCACTGAAACGGAGAAGCAGTCATCAAAAGACTGGTTGTGGGAAGCAGTGTGAGTAGGGATGGGATAATTAAGGAAGGTGGGAGATTTGGTGGAATAGCGGTGGTTATTCATTCGGAGGGAAAGGGTGGTCGTGCATTCACCCACGTAAAAGGCAGGGCAGAAGTTACAGGAGAGGCGACATGTAATGTTTTTAGATGTGCAGGTGGCTATGGGTTGGGAGTTGGTAGTAAGGGACGTGGAAGGTCTTAGGAGATGGCAGCATTTACAACGTGGGCGGTTGCATGGTGCGGACAGGGGTGGGGAAGAGACAGGGGTGCTCGTAGGTGGTTTTATAGACTTGAAGATATCACGCAGGTTTGACGGGCGTTTAAATGAAACGGAGGGACAATGTGGGAATAAAGGTGATGTGGATTGACTATTGCTAATAATTGGGAAGAGTTCACGGATTATCTGTTTAATTTTGTGGGATCCGGGGAAGAAAGTGGTGATAAGGTTAGGGCATTTTGGGCGGCTTGGTTTGGGGAGAGGAGTGTATTGGGTTGAAGGTTTGAGAATTTTCTTCTTGAGCAGTGTTTCAGGGTACCCACATTCTCTGAGAGAAACGTGTAACTGGTCAATGTATAGTATTTCTGTTTGGAGGGGGTTTTGTTGCAGAGACGGAGGCCGCGGACTGAGAGTGAGAAGGGGATGGAGCGTTTTGTGTGCGATGGGTGACAGCTATTGAAATGGAGATATTTTTGGGTGTTGGTCGGTTTAATGTGGACTGAGGTGTAAAACTTATTGTTCTGGAGATGAATGTCAATGTCTAGAAAGGTGAGATTTGAGTCTGATATAGAGGAAGTGAAAGAAACCGAGGAGGAGGAGTTGAGAGAGGAAATAAAGGATGACAAGTTATCGCGTCCGTGGGACCAAAGGAGGAAAATGTCATCAATATAACGGGCCCAGAAGAGTGGTTTAAGGGTTTGTTGCTGGAGAAATTTTTCTTCTAGTTTACCCATAAAGAGATTGGCGTATGCAGGAGCCATACGCGTGCCCATTGCAGTACCTTTTATTTGCAAATAAATTTTTTCATTGAATTGGAAGGCATTTTTGGTTAGGACGAGTTGGCTCAGTTCGAGAAGAAAATCTGTGGATGGAGTGTGTGGTGTCGGTCGTAGAGAGAGGTAATATTTCAGGGCTTCTAAGCCTTCTTTGTGGGGAATGGAGGTGTACAGAGATGTAACGTCTATTGTGGCCATGAGAATGGTCGTGCTGTGAGGAATTGGGATAGAGTGTAGACGTTCCAGGAAGTGGTGCGAATCTTTGATGTAAGAAGGGAGTGAAGTGGCTATGGGTTGAAGGTGGTGGTCTATAAATGCGGAAATTCGCTCAGTGGGGGAGTTGATGCTGGAGACAATGGGGCGTCCGGGGTTATTGGTTATGTGAATTTTGGGTAGCAAATAAAAGTGTGGGGTCTTAGGATTAGGAGGAGAAAGAATGGATATATCTTTGCGAGAGAGACCTTCTCCGGGGCCAAAATTGGATAGAAAAGATAGAATATCCTTTTGGTATGAAGGATTAGGATCTTGGGGCAGGGGGGTATAGCAAGAAAGGTCATTTAGCTGTCGTAATGCCTCAGTGTCGTAGTCTTTCTATATATTGTATATATATATATATATATATATATATATATATATATATATATATATATATATATATATATATATATATATATATATATATATATATATATATATATATATATATATTGTATATATATATATATATATATATACTCACAATCTACAAGCAAACCATGGTATACATTCATGCAAAAAATCCTACCTAAGCATCTACTGCAATCATCTCACTCATGTAAATTTAATCCGGAGATTCTACACTGCGAAAATAAGGGCAAAGGACTTGATATTTTAGAGAAACTTGGAATTGTAAAATAGTGCTCTTTTAAATGACAATATTTTTACAAACCACTCTCCTCTCCTCAGAATCCTGTCTCCAGCGCCTAAAGTGAAACTCCCTCTCTCCTATTGACTCCACCCTTGGCGTATTTCCCATCTAACCACCCCCTCTCTACCCTCCACTTTCAGTATGTGTCGAGCAGCCCTTCCCCGATAATGTCCTTATTAGAATCACTTATATCTCATCCCTTAGTCTAGCTCTATCCCCTCCATGTCCCCTTCCCGCCTAATCCTCTTTGTTCTTCCCCCCTTCCTACCGCCAGGAAACCAGCTACCTGTCCTCTCAATTAATGACCACAAGTACTTATCTTCTCCCCCTCTTTGTACCTCCTCATTTCCTCATTTCTTTAGTTTCTCTATTTCTTTGGGTTTCCCATATTTTCTCTCTTTGTCAACCAATCTCCATATTCTGCCGTATTCTTTCTTCAGCCACTCTTTCCCAGATCTTCATCGTACACAACATCATTTATATTCATCTAAAGTGACTTAGGAAGCAATCGGTATATGGCGCTACATGCGTGCAACCTTGTTCTGACCAACCAATATTTAAATATCAGAAATCAGCGACTTTGAATTTTTGAACATGCCTCCTATGTTCTCTGGAAAACAGGAGACAAATGGTGAAACTAACTTAAGTTTACTAACTTAAAAAAAAGTTATTAAGAGCATCATCGTATCTCAGTAAATATCATTATTTTACACCTCTATGAGTAACTTTCACTCCTTTTGTCGGTTTTTCATTCAAAATTTCTATCCTTGGCAGTGATTTTGTCGTTATATTGTCTTGGAATTTATTTTTTTCTAAAAGAAATATTATCGGGTTTGTGATATTTTTTATGATTTTATGAGAATGAAAAATCAAATTGCAATGTTAATTACACGATTCCTTAGTTTTTATTATTTGTTTGATTATCTATTTCGAATTGGAAATATTTCCAAAACTGAATAACCATATCAAAAAGTAAGTGGTTAACTAATATTCAATGAAAATTTGGAAAAAGATAATGTCCAGAAGTTGTAAAGGTAAAAACAGAATATGAAGTTACATTTGAAACATTCCATGTGGTGGGTTCTACTGCCAATAAAGGACGAGGTGCATAGAGGAATATTTGATCATCCTCATATGCAATCTACCAGGGTTGGTAGATTCATGGAGGCCTCTTCTCAGCCATGTTTTCCTTTCCTCTGTCCCGTCTTCATTTTCTCACACCCATCAACCTCCTCCAGGTCGTCCGCCTTTTGACCACCTCCACCGTTGCTTCTAGCACCTCCTTCAAGAGAGAGTCCCTTCTTAACACGTGGCCAAGCCAACATTTTTCAATTGTCCGATTACTTTCAGCATCCTTTCCTCTTCTCCCGCTCTCCTCAACACCTACTCATTCCTCTCCCAGCCTGTCCATTTTATGTTTAGCATTCTTCTCCACACCCACATCTCAAAAACCTTCAGCCTTTTCCTGTCACTTTTTAATGCAGTCCACGTTTCACATCCATATACCATAACACTCCATATATACACTCAACTAGTCTCTTTCTCGACCCAATATCCATTTTGCTACAGAACGCTTTTCTTTTTCTGCTGAATGCTTCTTTTCTTATTGATATCCTTATTTTAATTCACTCTTCACTCCTCAAGATTTTTGTTTCCTCCGTAGCCAGATATTTGTTCCTCTCCACTTGTTCCATCTTTTCTCATTTCTTTTCAATAATTATATCCTCATCTCCACCAGCATTCATTACTTTGGTCTTGCTCTTGTTTATCATCAAGCCATGCTCCTTACACATGCAATCAAGGTATTGCAACATCCCATTTGATTGTCCTTCTTCCTCGACAAAAAGGATCATGGCATCAATAAATCTGTAACTCACAATCCTTCTTCCCCCTACTGATACTCCTGCATCTTCTCTCTAGCACATCCCGACGATGTCTTCCACATTTGGGGATAAAGAGAATGGGGAGAGATAACACCCCTGCCTCACTCCCTCCGCAATATCAAACCACCCCATCTTCTTTTCGCCAATCCTAATACGCACCTCCTGATCCACAAATTTCTAATCAGTCTTCTGTCCTTTTAGTTCGCAGTTTTCCTTTTAGGATTTCCATAAGTTCTTCCGAATGCACATAGTCAACGGCCTTCGTCAAATCAACATGAGATCAACAAAACACAAACCACCTACCTTTCTACAGACATCGCCCTCCGATGGTACGCACCACTCATATTGCATCTTTTGTTTCCGTTCCTCTTCGGAAGCCAGACTGCTGGGTTCTCCTCCTTGATTTTGCTGTCTTCTATTCAGCGCTCCCAACAATACGTACCTTCGCTGCATGGATGATGACACTTACCTTACGATGCTATTCACATTTTCTTATTCATTTCTTCTTTGACATAATCTCCGTTTTTAAGAAATCTAGCGATCACTGCCCACTAATTTTAATACCTATCACTCTGTCACTGTCGTAGATCACCTGACTGGCATAATATTTCTAATTTTTATTTAAAATAAATCCAACTCTGTTCCTTCCTCTCTTTTTCCCAGTCTATTAAAATGCAGAACTCTCACATTATTCTTCACCACATCCTTCCCACTTCACTTCGCTCATGCCAACAATGAACAGCTCTTTTTTATCTAGCTCTTTTTTCAGATTTTCTAGGTTTTCTTGCCTTAGGAGGGTTCCCATATTCCAAGTTTCAATTTGATAATCCATTATCCTCCTCTTCCCTTCCTTCTTACATGGTGTCTTCGGATAGAGTCTCTTCCGGAAATCCGAATGAGGGGTAATACTAATAACATCTGGAGTATTTTATATGCGAAAATTCAATGTTACGTCCTTCTCGCCTAGTTGAGACCACCGTTGTCTAGGGTATCCCGAAGGATCTATAATTTGGTAGTTTCCCGTTGCTTTTCACATTCCATGCCCTTTGTCGTAATCAGATTTTTCCCCCTTAGTAGGGTTTCCCTCCTACCTAATGGCAACAGGGTGCCCTCGTTCCCACTTTGCGTTCATTCTCCCCACAAGTAGGCCGTTGACACTCGGTGGCGTGTGACTCCTTATCCCACGAGTCCCTCGGTCGCCAGACCCTCTTCGGTATGAACAGGTTGTGCCACAGGAAGGTGAGGATAACATTAAGGTTGGAGAGGTAATATGAGTCACATCCAACCGCTTACAATCTAAACGCAGATAGGCATAATACAAATTTAAAATTGGGACATATTCTAATTTCATTCTCCCAAATTTAAGATTGGGACATATTCTAATTTCATTCTCCCAACTGGGACCTAAAATTACAAAAGAGGAGCAGTGGTTGCTTCAAAAACTACATTAACATTTCATACAGCTAAACACCACCACGCTTATTGATCTTGCGACTATTCCTTAAAATTACACCCCCCGTAGTTGTCTAGTAATTTTGAATTAGAAACTAAATTTTGATAACTTAGCATGAAGACTGAGGCTCTAGTGAATACATGTTTAGCCGCTCAATGAGATAAAAACATTTTAGAAGGAATTTGTATAAATGTCATAAGATATATTGCTGTATCGACGGATACCCCCCAATTATTAATTCTCCAAATTGGGAAAAGGGGTTATTCAAAGGGAAAAAATTGAACAATTATTACCAATGAAAAGTGAAGAACTAATGATGAAAATTTATTCTGAACATAATGATAAAATGAAAGTCATTTCAACGTTCAAGGAAACATACAGCAGCTCCATTCTATACTTGAACTTTTAGTGGCGATATTTTTAAGAATTCTGTTTATTTGAAAGAATTCGTTCAAGTGAAGTCCCTCATTGGTTAGCTGCTGTAAAGAGTACAGGTACTTAATGGTTAAGACTCAGCTAAATATGATATAAAATTATTTGACAATTACATAGTAAATTACAAATAATTTGTAAAATGATTTGAAAAAAATATGACTTTTCAAATATCTTCGCAAGTATGAGGTGGGTCAAGTTTTTTAAATATTCAACGCTGAATAAACATAAATAACGCAGAATAAAACATAAACAGAATAAAAATTTGAAACTTTTTGTTTTTCAGTTGCTCGCAAAATGCAACATTTTTTATTTAATAACCTTTCATTGGCCTTTTTCAAAGATCACAGATGCAGCCAACAACACTAATCAAATAAAAATTTCAAATATTTCAATATTAAATCAATAAAAATATAAACGACTGAGAGAGTTATCGATAAAAATAACGCATAGCACACATCACCATTTATCAATGAAATTGATCACTAGCTAATAGTGAAACTACCTACGCAAGCATACGCAGCGTGAACTAAATCAAAACTCGTATGTTTAGGAAGAAATCCACAATATTAAATGAAATTATTACTAAGGAAAGAGTTAAACGTGACTTCACGTTAATCATAACTATAAATCACTTGTTATTAACAAAGGGTCAGTAATTTACGGCTTGGCGAGTGTTTAATAAAGCCTTGGATTCATATATGTATACATATATAAAAATATATACATAAAAATGCGGGTCGCGGTGGTCCAGTGGGTAGAGCGTTGGACTACTGACCGGAGGGTCCCGGGTTCGATTCCCGGACAAGGCACTCTGGGCACCTGCAGCTCCACCCATACTAGTTGATTTTTCGAGTACCAGATCTTCCTGGGAAACCATAACCGGCACTGGGAAAGGAACTGGCCCCCCTACCCTGATGTGTGAATATTCACACTCCGTCGGGCTTGGTACACGGGTGAGCTCTACCATCACCTACTAAACCGACCTTCGGGTTGATTACTGTGTTTGTGGTTATATATATAAAATATATAATATTATATAACATAACCATAAAACAATATTTATATTTATATATAACCAAACACAGATAATCGTTATAGATATATAAATAATGATGCATTTGCAACCCCCGTAAAATATTTAAAGTACATCCGGGCATGAGAAAACAAAAACACAGCTGACTGACAAAAGACTAGGACTTATATGACACGTAATTTCGTGATGAACTTATATGATCGTAATTTCTAAAAAAAAGTGCCGCAGAAGCAATTTTATTGCACTCGAGTGATGCTAGTTGACTCAAGATCAACTCATGGTGTTTATCCCTTTCAGCGGCTTCAAACACCTCGCAATTGATAGGAATCTCGGAAAGAGTCGTCTTTGTTCGGTAGCTTGCCTCAACGCCCAATAAATTTCCTCCTTTCGCACAACGTGGAGCGGCAGAGCATCGACCACAGACAAAGCGGCGGCACATTGGAAGCGAGAAGGGCCGGGGGAAAGGCGTACAGGGGGGGTGGGGCCCAGGCGAGGGGAGGGAAGGGAGGGTTGAAGAGGAGTGGGGAATGAGGCCCGCCAGACACCGGGTGCATTCAGCGACCCCCTCTTTCCTCTCCCCGCCACCTCGTGCGGTCCATTCCCTGGGTTTTAGATCCGCTTCCTTTGCCACATCCGCCAAAACTCTCGCCTCTTCCTCCCCCGCACCTCAAGCGCCCGCGCGACAAGATTCCCCACCCTGCGTTCGCGTCCCTAGGGGCTCCTTCGCAACCGCGAGACTTCATTATAAATTCCATTTATGCGGGAACCGCATCGCACGGAACGGCCGAGAAGGGGAGAAGGGCGGGGTGAGGAGAGTTGGGGGGGGGGGAGGAGTGTTGGGTGGGGGGAGTTGATGGCCTTGCGGCCGGGTGCCAAAGTCCTGATTTCCACGCATGAATGAGTAAGGAAGGCGGCGGGAGGCACAGGGGGTGGGGGTCAAGGTAAGGAAAGGTGGGGGTGCGGAGGCTCGGGATGGGGCGGAGATGTCGCCCTAAGGTCGGGGAGGTGGAGGGAAGACTGGGCACGAGGAGATCGTGGGGTGGAATGAGGGTGTAGTGGAACAGGGCGCTTTCATTCGACACTGAGTTCAGCCTAGCATTCAGGGAAGTTGTGATTATTATTCGGAAAGGGCATTCTCATGTGTATCATACGATCGAGCTTCAATGTCCACCGGGATTTAACAAAAATTTTAAACCGCTAATGAAATAAAAGCTGAGTGATTAAAATCAGTATTCATTTCTCATGTTGAGGATATTGGTATTATGGCCCTGTACCATGAAATTTTACGTACTAATGCTCCCATTTGTAAACCCATCACTTTGCAATTACTCACCTGTCGGACTAAAATGTACAAAACTCAAAAATATCACCACTTCACACAATATCAATTCCCCTCCACACTTCAGAACAGGACGTATTTAAGACGAAATAAACGAGCTCGTTTCTATCGTTAGGATGTTTTATACTCTTCTTACCATTAAAAAAATGGTCAGTACACATTAGGGGGAAATTTACATTCCCCTGAGTATTTTATTTTGCAAGAAACGTTACCAAGCAACAACATCAGGAAGAGACAATATTAAGTGAATATTTTAGGTTGCAATTTTTTATTAAAGTAAATATATAATAGATGCCTGACACCCACACGTATTGTACACCTGTGTTATAAGATTTCTCCACATTTATTATTATGAACACGAAAATGTTTTTCTTAGTGACAAATAACTCAGTTTAAAATAAGAAATTTGAACAGTATTCAGACATTTTCTTCGACCTTCAATAAATAACTTTGCAACTACATCGTTGACAAAAGATGACAAGTATGAGGCCATGGTTTTTGGGATGGTCAGGGGTTTTTGCTGTACAACATTCGGGTGGAACATTGAAGGTAAATGTCTCAACCGCAAATCCTATCCATTTGCACAACGTTACGCGCAGGATTACAGTCCCTCAAACATTTCCTTCAACATTCCTTACCCATTCTGACTAACCGCAAAACAACGGCACGCATATGGCCTCACTGTCACTCTGTCACTTTTAAAAGAACCACCAATTTATGTGACATATTGAAATTCACCAGGCCATTATTCTAATCCTCTGTCATCCAAAATTCCACTTCAGTTTATCACTCATCCACTCTTGTTTATATTCTATTGTTTCAGGCTTCACTTCGTGGAAGTGTTTAATATCCATACTAAAAAGAAAGACTTGTACTTTTCCACAGATTTGTCTTTTATTTAAATTTGTGGAAAAGTACAAATCTTTCTTTTTAGTATGCACTCACTGAGCCTCCTTTTACGTTGGGTAGTGCACCACACACCTCAACATCCACTCAAATAATCGCTGTGACTTTTGTAAATCTGTTTGTGGATCAGCCGCCATTCCAGTTGGCAAACATGTCTCACTCTACAATGTTTCCTTAAATGATTGCTACAATGTAGAAACTATTGCCTCCCTTCCCTCTTCAGTCACACTCTTAACGCTCGACGACCCCCAGTACATGTGGCTCTTCAGAGCTTGCTCGGTCCCTGGTCTAAATGTTGCCCACTAGGAGAACGGCCTTCATTAACTTCGAGTTACATGGTGCGGCAACATAACTTCCTTTTTTGAAGGAGTTTGCGTTTTAAAAAAGGAAGTTATGCTGCCGCATCCTATATTTAAACAATTTGTTCATTACCTGTACGAACTATGGGGAAAATTCATCAATGGATTCAAATGTGATGAAATTTTAAAAACTGAGTATTGCGAACGATGGTGAAAAACATAATATGGAACTGTGCAGAAACCGTACTTTCCACAAGATACTTTTAACGAGGTATTTTTTAAACAATCCCCATAATGCAAGAAATGCAATAACAAAGCCCATAATGCAAGAAAAACGTTAGCCAAAATTGAAGAGAGAATTCTAAATGTTTAAAATCATATTAAATGTGAGCATTAAGAAAGAGTGTGGAAGTCATGGCATGCAACTGTACGTTAGCAGTACCTTGAACACGATTTTGGCTTTAACGTGGCGTTATTGAAATAGACGGTCTTCATGTGTACGAAATATCGAAGAAATTTGTCGGAAGATTCAAATTAAATGATATTGTCGCAATTCTACGAGGGTAGACTGAAAACTAATGGACGCATGTTTGTAGACCACAAACAAAATAACCTTCAGAAGCACTCCTTTAGGCATGTGCAAGTAACATTCCCCCTCAACATGCACACGCTGGTTTGAGATCGTTACATTCGTCCGGTGTACGAGTATTATATACACTTGTATTTGGAGAAGAAGAAAATGTTTAACTCACGTTGACAGCACTAAAACACGTCTCCATACTTCCGCTTCTCAAAATACACTGGATGAGTGTAACGATCTCAAACCTGCGCGTGCATATCGAGGGGGAATGTTACTTCCACGTGCCACCAGGAGTAGTGCTTCTGAAGGTCATTTTGTTTATGGTCTACAAGCATGTGTGCATTAGTTTTCAATGCTCGTAAATATTAGTTACAAAAGTACAAACTGTGCGTAAAACATGCATCGCGCAAGTCTAGCTTTCTCGTGGGATTATAATATTAATGTTCTCGCTTTGTCATCATGCATTATCATGTACAATAAAATCGCCTAAATCTGAGAATTGCGTTAGAGATTGAAAAACAAATGCAAGTGTGCGTTAACTGCACTTGACGTGCGATTCACTTTGAAATGGGGAGCTCAAAATAATTTGTTAATTTCCTTTAAAATATATGAGCGTAATTCGTCTATGGATTGAAATGTTACGAAATTAAATAAAATATGTGTTACGCGTACGAAAGTGAAAAGGATATTATACAACTGTGCGTACATTAAACTTCGCACAGCTTTTGCTTTATATTGGAACTATTTAAATAATTTGCTCAGTATACGTACGAAGTAAGGACAAAATTAATCGATTTCTAAAAGTTTATAAAATATATCTCTTATCAAAGTATCTTCCACGACAGTAAAAAACCTAAGATTTAACTTAGCGAATATTGTACACTGCACACTAGTTACCTTATCAGACCTCTAATATTTCTACTTTACGCTATCGACGCTCACTCCGTAGTCACTGGTAAGATACGTTTATTTGCTGAAGATGTAGTGGTTTACCTTGATATCCGTGATACTGAGGACACAACAGCTTTATCAGATGTCAATAAACAGATGACCTTATCAGATATAACGCTGATGCGACACTTGGCAATTAGAATAAAAATTGAAAAGGTGTGTAGTGATTAATTTCTGCAAAAAAGAGCAATTCCCTCCTGTACGCCTTCTGCAGTGGGAACACCGAAATGGAATGAGTAGACTTAATGAAATATCTAGGCGTTACCCTCACTAACGACTTCTACTGAGTGAAAAATACGGGTAATATGGGGACCAGCTAACTAAATATTTCGATTTATAAGAAGAGTATTTTTTGAAAGTAATGAAAAGGTAAAAGAGAAAAGTTATGTCGTTGGTTAGGCCTCATTCAGAATATGCTGCTAGTACTATATGGGATCCTCAGGAAGTTGGATTAATTCGGAATTGGATCCCGTGCAGCGCAGAGGAGTTCGATTTGTA
Source organism: Hetaerina titia (assembly GCA_037158775.1). Lineage (NCBI taxonomy): Eukaryota > Metazoa > Arthropoda > Insecta > Odonata > Calopterygidae > Hetaerina > Hetaerina titia. The sequence goes on along the minus strand of CM073768.1, from coordinate 8,527,601 downwards.
AAACGTTGTTATGATAAACTGAGGAGCGTACACAAAATATTAGAACAGCTGGGCTGGGAATCACTCGTAGGCCGAAGGTTAAAATACAGATTGAATCTCTTGCATAAATTGGAATGAGATATCTCTTTAGCAGTCATATTGAAAATGTACTATTATCCCATCGCACTACGGTAGGAGAGGTCACTTTAACAAAATTATAGAGGTTAAGTGTAGAACAAATAAATTGAAGATGTCTGTTTTCAACGAACGATAAGGGATCAGAATAACATTGTCCGTTCACGGTGGTGTCATTTCCCGGTGAAAATTAGTCTAGTGTGTATTAACCCCCTGCCACACACCGTAGCGGTGGCTTTCAGGATACTAAAATATCAAATGTCTACTTTAACGTTTATTTTCAAAAAATTCTCATTTGAAAAATGCGAAATTTGGCTTAAGGCTTCAAACATTAAAAAATTGCTTAAAATCTGTTGCATACGAAAGTGGAAAATTAATGAGCAACTTAGCGCAAACCGTAGTTTGCACACAATTGACATTAATTTGAGATTATTTAAATTAAGTTTTACACATATGCTTAGTGCCAAAACACATATTATTTATATACTAGGGTATATAAAGTTATTATTACGAAATTGGTCAGAGTATCAGAAAACCTGAGAGCATCTACATATTTTTGCTATTATTCAGAATACAAATTCTTTCCAAGAAAACTATATTTTTTTTTAATTAAGTACGAAATTCTGGCTGTAGTTGGAAAGAGTATGTCGACAGTTTCCACGCCACTATGATTCAATTGATCGAGTTCCGGCGTCGCTCCCGGGATGCCGTCTTAGGATTACCATGCAGAACAACCCTCACGCCACGTCGAATCTATCAGATCTGGAATGAGTAAACCACAAAAATTTTATCGATACGCTCATAAGCTGTAGGATTAGTTTTTCTCTTAATTATAAACAACTCTGAATCCTTCAGTAGCAATGAAGTCCACCGGAAATCGACTGAATCGTCGTGTTGAGCTTTTCAACACAAAACATTCATAAGGTTGTCCGTGGTGTTTCATAGTTATGAAGGCCTCTGTACTTTTGTTTGAGAAACTTACGTATATTGGCGCGAGGCCACATCCGCAAAAACAACATTTCCCTCCAAGTACTTACTGCTGCCTGGCCTAATACAGCGCTTAAGACTATTTTAGCACCCTGCAAGTCACCGCTAGGGTGAGCGGCAGGGGGCGAGTACACACCTACTACCGTGATCGGCCAATGAAATTTGTATCCCTTATCGTTTGTGGAAAAAAAGGCATCTAAAATCTATCTGTTCCACACTTAGTCTCTCTAATTTTATTGACAGAACTCTCCTACAGTTGTACGATGGGGGAGGATACATATTCAACATCACTACCAAAGAGACCTCCTTCCAATTTATGGAAGAGATATACTCTGTAACTTGACATTCGCCCCAAGAGTGATTCCCAGCCTAGCTGCTCTAATATTTTAGATACGCTACTAAGTTTATCGCAACAACTTTTTACAACTCTAGCTCCTTTACGTTGCACGCGATCCAATTCCGCAATTAATCCAACTTTGTGAAGATCCCATATACTAGCAGCATATTCTAATTGAGGTCAAACCAGCGAAATAAAAGATTTCTCTTTGACCTTCTCATCACATTTCCCCAGTACTTTTCTAATGTATCTTAATTTTTTGCTAGATTGTCAGCATATTCCCCGTATGTGTTTCACCCAGGATATATCGTGAGCAAGGGTAAGAGAGAGGTATTTAATCGAGTATACACATTCCATATCGGTGTTCCCAATGATGTAGGTATTTGGGTGGGAGTTCCTCTTTTTAAAAAATGTCATCACAACGTACTTTTTTAAGTTTAATTCTAATTATCAAGAGTAGCACCAGCGTTGTAAAGCATTAAGGTCGTCTAACAAAATTGCTGTGTTCTCAGGATCACGGATTTTACGGTAAACCACTGCATCACCGGCAAATAAACTTGTCTTACTAGTGACTACAGAGTCAATGTCGTTAACGTAAAGTAGGAATAAAAGAGAGCCGATAAAACTTCCCTGGGGAACACCCGAAGTAGCCTCTACTGCATTTGAAAAAACTTCATCTATCACTACTCTTTGTACCCGACCATTCCAAAAAACTTTGATCCAACCCCGGATATTTTTATCTATGCCATATTCTTCTAGTGTTACGAGTAGTTTACTATGAGGTACTTCGTCGAAGACATCCTTAAAGTCTAGAAAAATTGCGTCCACTATAAATCCTCTCTCCCTAAGTAAGCTGTTTTCATCTCTGGGATTCTTGTGATCTACCAGCGATTTCTTATATATTATTTCTAGATACGGCGCATTTTCAGAAGCTAGATCCTTAAATATACGAGCAGATATTTTGTCAAGCTCGGAGGGTTTATAAGTCTATAAGTTTTTCAGAAAACGTTCTTTTCCATTATATGAGATTTCAATTTTGGCCAGCGGTTGGCCGTAACGATTTGGTAAGTCATCGGAGGCATTCCATAAGACATTGGTGAAGACGATTTAAAAGAAAGAATTTGATAAGTTAGTCTTTTCCAATCTGCTAGTTACACTTTTGCCTTTATTATTTTTGAGTAAATTCACTTATTACCCTGAACTTCTCTGACTTACAATCAAAATTATTCTGGATTCTCTTTCAATTTTTCCTCTAATCTTTTCTTATTGAATTCGCTTAACGCTTTCCGAAATTCCTCTTTGGGATTTTCCCTAGATATCTGGTAAGTGATAAGTAAACTCAACTCTTTTGTCGCTGGAGATATCATCCCAATATTTTTTATCTTGGCATGACATAGCCTTTGACGTCGCAATGCGTTTCAAACATCCGCGTTGTACCATCTAGGTTCCATGTTATCTTTTATAAATTTATTTACAATGAACTTGTTGACTACTACTCGCGTAATCTCAAGGAAGTAATTCCATATTTCCTTAGTACTACTTCGGTGATTACTATCTTTCTTAAAACTTGCAATCTGTCCATTGTCCATTCTTAACTCAATGGATCAAGAAAAACTCATACGTAATAGTGTGAGTTTCTTCGATAACCTAATCTTTGAGAACACTTCGATAACCTAACAGTATGTGGAAATGCGACTCAAGTGGCTTTTTAACCCCATGGACTTTCTCTATTCCACTAGTCTTAAATACCCGATTGCCTCTCAATACTTCCTCATTTTTCCTTGATCTTTATTTCTTCAAAAAAGCTGCTACCCAATACTCAGGGTGTCTAGTAATGTTTCGTTTGATTCCCTCACCGACAATTTTAGTTTTCCAATACTTCACTAACCACCTCGATAGTCTCCAAGCGACGCTCATCCTCACTTCCCAAATGGACAACTATCGGAACTATATAACCCTTGAGAAAAATATTGGAAACTTAAGATCCCTACCATGGAGTCCCGATTTGAAAATTCATGTCTCACGTCAATCTTTCAATACGCCATCCACCCCATTTTGATTATTTTCGAGTTTTATACTTCATTAATAATTAAAAGGTTCATGCCATCCAAATTTGAAGTTCCCAAAATGTATGTTATTGTTATTCCTGAGAATAACTTTCCTTTGGAAGTGACTGATATTTATCCCAAATCTACGGCACTATTTCTAAAATCCACTCAAATAAAGACCGTTTTCCCTTTATTGAGTAGTTAAAATATTTTTAGTAGTTAGTTAAAGTTTATTGAGTAGTATAACTTCCGGACTTAAATATGGATTGCCAATTTTCTCTCCAACCTCCAGCACTTCTTTCGTGTACTCCTGCTTTGCGTGCACATGGATAAACTGAAGAGCGCGGCTGATAATGAATGTCCCGTCGTACCCCCTTCTGTTTCACTAACTAGGCATCTTGAGCCTCCATCAAACATTATTAGTACTTCCTGGACCGTCTGAGTCACGTACAGGTTACAAATTAGCCGCCCATAACTCAAGGCCTTACTTGTTCGGCTCGACGTCCTGTACACTATCAAACGCCATGACGCAGGTTTTTTCCCGCAAGTTTTCGGTTCCCTCCATCCGTGCGTAACATTTTTCAAAAATTGAAAGCCAGTACTTTAGGGGTACGAAACCAAATTACATAACTTTGTACTCCCCCTCATCCATGCTAAACTAATAAAAATTCTGCAGCTCCGTAAAATAAATGTGAAAGAGTAAATTAAAACGTCATTTGTGTTTCCGAATACATTTACTCAAGTCCCGACTTGTGACGGAGTCAATTAGACAGTAACACACAACATGAGAATACATAAATGGAACACTCACTCGTTATTTCTTGATAATTTCGACGGATTCGAGCTCCGTCTTCCTCAGAAGATTAGGAAGGACTTCCTGGTGAAAGGTATGTGGGACAGAGAGAGAAGGGGATGAGGGAAGGGGAGAACAGGTCATTTGGGAGGAGCGAAAGAAAGGGTTGTAGAGGGGGAAAGGGAGAAGGGGAGAACAGGTGATGGGAGAGAGTAATAGGAGGGGTTATGGAGGTGAAAGGGAGGAGGGATGCCAGAGGGGAGCGGAGATGGGATAGGAATGAGAGGAAGGATGTGGAAATAGTTCTAAGTAACACAGAAAACAAATAATTCATCCACAGATATGACAACATATACAACCCAGATGTCAACTTGCAAAGTCATCATCAGGATTTGACAAGTCAATACCAAGGCCAAGAATGACAAAATATATGCGGCTGAACAAAATATCCCACTATATCGCATGAAGCAAATCCACACCCATCCACTTAAATCCTCCACAATCAGTGAACGACATTGAGACCCGGATGTTGACAGGCTTTGCACCGCTATATAAATGTCATTTCCATTGTTTTTAATTTTATAGGGTTATCGGATGGGGTAAGGGATGCTAGAACGGAAACACTCTAACACTGGTTGAAGGGGGTGTTGTGGTGGGAGGCATGTTTTGGGATGGGAAGACCCGCGTACGGGGAAGAGGGATTACATGAGGCGAGAGAGAGACCTGATGTAGAGTATGTTGCTGCATTGGGTTTTCTTTGGAGTTAGAAAATATTTATTTGATAGCTGTGTCCATCCAAAAAGCTTAGGAAAAAAGCCGGTAGAATACCGCTACCTAAAAAAATACATGAATTTTTTATGTGTGTGTGGGTCGCGGTAGTCCAGGGGGTAGAGAGTTTGACTACTGACCGTAGGGTTCCGGGTTCGATTCCAGGGCAAGGCACTCTGGGCACCTACAACTCCACCCAAGCTATATGATTATAAGCTAAGTGATATGAAAAACCATGAACACAGTAATCAACCCGAAGGTCGGTTTAGTAGGTGATGGTAGAGCTCACTCATGTACTAAACCCGACGGCGTGTGAATATTCACACAACAGTGTAGGGGGACCGGTGCCTTTCCCTGTGCCGATTATGGTTTCCCAGGAAGATCTGGTAGCTTGGGTGGAGCTGCAGATACCCAGAGTGCCTTGCTCGGGAATCGAACCCGGGACCCTTCGGTCAGTAGTCCAACGCTCTACCCACTGGACCACCGTGACCCACCTAAGTGATATATTTTATTTCTATATATATATATATATATATATATATATATATATATATATATATATATATATATATATTTCTATTTATATATATATATATATACACACAGACACAAAGAAAGGACAGTCACAAAATGTATTTGGCGTTTCAACGCGAACAAGTACCGTGAGGGAAAGTTGAAAACCACTTTGAAGAGAGAGTTCAAGAGTACGTCAAACCGTTTGGGAGTAAACGGGTGGTGCCCGAAATTGATTGTAGACCATATAGTATAAGGAAGAGGAGTACTTCAGACGTGTCCACTATCGTCTGCGTTGTTCAATGTAAATGTGGAGGAAATGGTTAAGAGACCTGGGAAGAACTGTAGTTAGGAATGAAAGACGAATTATTCATAAAATCAGGTTAACTGATGATCAAACTTGTAGTTAGCCAGTCAAAAGAGGGGTTGCAAATATGTTTGAACGCATTTGAAAGTTAGTGAACGAGGTAAAAGGCGAGAATAAATGTAGACACAACAAAGTTCATGTGGTTTTCGATAAAGAGAAGATATAAGTGAAATATTTAAATTGTATGCTCAAAAACTTGAGTACGTGGAATAGTTTACCTATCTCTCAAGTGTTTTGGACCAAGATGGCCAAAGTAGTAGGTAGATCTAGTAGAAGCATTGTATTGGGCTAGGAGGTATCAATTTTAAGAAACGGCTAGTCAAATCTTTGATATGGAGCGTGGATTTGTAAGATGCGGAAACATGGTCGTTGAAGCAAGATGGTAGGCGTAGATTGTGGAGGCTTTTGAAATGTGGGGATGAAGAAGGATGGAAAAGCGGAAATTGACAGGTAGGAAAAAAAATGTATTTGCTAGGGATGGTGACGGTGGGCGGGGATATTTGGGAGAAATCTAAACTGGGCGGGTAGGATGGATGCAGAGCTTTTTGATTGGTATTGGGATGTGGAAGACTGTAATAGAGAGGCGAACGTTAGGTAAACGAGGAAGGAGTTTGAATTGGATACGGATGTTGGACGGGATGAACGGAGGAAGGAAGTATATGGAATTGAAGAGGGGCTTATTTTGATGTTTGGATGGCAGGTTGTGTTTTGTTAGGAAAGGCAATTAAATATATCGCTGTACCCTTGTATAGGCTATAGCCATTCAATATCCACTATCACCGGTAGAATAACTTATCATACAACTTAACAAGAAATTTCGTGTTAATATTCGCGCCAACATCCACAGCGTCATATTATGCAAATTTCAGTCGTCCTTGCAACATTAGCTGCATCAAGCCTGGACATGTAACTGCACAGCTAACATAAGGTGTTTCATTCACAGGTTTTGCGGTGCATGCAAGTGTAGTTGGGATTACTAGGAAGTGAAAACTCTTAACACTTAGATTTCTCCTACTTTAATGAACCGAATTGCAGTTGACCCCATCTGCCACAAAACAAGTATTTACGCCATGCGTTCTTACAGGTTCAAACGCTCTCCCTCCTCCCGCATGTTCCCTAGAAGGGTGCACGGAGGAGAGGGAGAGGAAGTTTGGGTAAGAGGCATTAAATATAAATAAGGAAGGAGATCATTATAAGTTAAGCTCATCCGGACATGTATATGCACGCACGTACGTCCCCCTTTATTTATTCATGCGTATGAAATTCCGAGGCGGCCCCTTGGGCCCCCGGGGGCCCTCCAGACCGTCCCTCCCCATCTCTCGCCTACCCTCCTCTCACACCCGTGCTACGCGCTCGCCTGCTCTATTTTTCATGGCCCCCGCGAGGTGGCGTCCCTCTCCCCGCTCTTCGCCCCTCCCACCCAATGGGACTCCCCGACGCCTCTCGCCCCCTCTCCCCCTGCCCCCAACCACGCCTTCAGACACCCGCCGCCCTTTCGGCCCATTCTTTATCTCTTTCCTTCGCCGACTCCTTCGCTTTCCTAACCAACTAACTCACTCCCCCGCGCTAACTCTTTCGCTGTCTAACCTTCGTCACGCCCTGCCACCCTCCCCCGGCCGTGCTAAAACGTCGGCTACCTTTCCACCACCCCAACCCTTCTTTATACGTACTTTAACCCTTCGGACAACCCCGGAATGAGTCCCCCATTATTCTAACAACCCCCGTTAGCGAGATTGTAAATATGGCCCAGGCAGCGTGGAAAATCAAGCCACCGCCTCACACCGATGTTAAATCACTTTTGAAAGACCCACTAATCTAAATACCTACCCACCAATGCTAATCATTGCAGTTGATGTCATAAAATTTGCAATCAGCTGAAAAAGAACTTCCGACGAGATGATGGGCAACTACTCTAAAGTTTCACTAATGAGTTCTGCTTTCGTAAAACTGATAATATCCTTAACTCCAGGCTCACGTGAAAGAGTGTATATGAACTTGATAAAAGGTGCGAGCGTGGAGCGATCGTGCAAACAGTAAGACCACAAAAAAAGTTACACATAGGTGAAACTTGAAAAATAAACACTTTAAACGTTTACATCTAAGAAAAAGTACTGGGCAAAGTTTATTATTTTATGAAGGCGCGTACCATAATGTCTCTCAGCAAAAGGATGGGTCAAAACTACAACTTACATTGTTTTTCTCAACTCAACCCATATAAAAATTAATTTTTGAAGTCCAATATTACGAGGATACCCATTTTAATACAAAGGATTTATGTACATGTTCATGGATAAAATGAAAAATAACTTTCCATGTATGACACAGTTGGCCACGGTAGTCCAGGGGGTAGAGCGTTGGACTACTGACCTGGGTTCGATTCCCGGGCAAGTCACTCTGGGTACCTGCAGCTCCACCGAAGCTATGTAATTTTCCGGGTACCAGATCTTCCTTGGAAGCTATAACTGGCACAGGGAAAGGAACTGCCCCCCCCCTACCCTGATGTGTGAATTTTCACACGCCGTCGAGCTTAGTACTGAGTGAACTCTACTGTCACCTACTAAACCGACCTTTTGGTTTATTACTGTGTTCGTGGTTTTTTTATTTGACACAGTCTGTAAAACTGATTAAAGTCAGACGATGAAATGGGCACGTAAAGTACTTCTGCAGGACATAATCATATTTTACTTTACAAATCCTCATCTCCTCATAATATCTGGACCCTTTCATCTTGTCTTGAACTCCCACCTTTTCCACTTCCTTGCGGATGGCCCAACATTCTTCCCTCTCTCACAATTCGCCACATATCCCATTGCCTCTCAACTTCTCCACCATTCATCTGTTCTGCCTCCGAATTTCCCACAAGCTCCTCTTTCCCCTCAACATCTAACTTCATTATTCCTTTTCATGTTTCCCTTCTTTTCAGTTTGAATGGCTATGCTCCTCACCAGACAAAAACAACAAAGTATTTTATCGACGATCATCCTCTTTCCCCAAGGACCGAGTTTTTAAACCAGATAACGACTTCGTAATTATAAATATCACGTCTTTATTTATTAAATACGTGGTTATCAATCCAGAATAATAATTAGGGTAAAGAACGGTATTGGAAAATGTCAATATAACAAAGAAGAAATTGGTTGATACGTGTAGAAGAAGAAATACTTTCTCGCATGGCCTAAGTTAACCACGAAAGGAAATGAGTTACTAATAGAATAAGCTGCAGAGGAAGCCCACAAAAGGTATCCAGCAAATATTAAGAAAGCCACTCGTATGGGTAATGAGGACATATATATACATAAAAATTTTGCCGGTTCGAATCCTGCTTCGGTCAGTAGTTGTGCAATTCCTGATATTGCGACCTTCTAGGGATCTGTTTAAAAGCCGACAATGTATTTTCGAGGGATTAACGAATTGGAAAGAGCATGACGGGAAATTTACACAAAAATATTAGACAATTTGGCCCGGCAGAGAACAAAACAGATGGCTCAAGCAAACCAATATGTATTTGCACTGAAAATTATGAAAACACATAAACATCGATAATTGTTAAACAAGAACATGTATGGGGTAACTACCATTCAAACATCCCAGAAATTCTATGGATTTTAATCTTTTGTATCCGTTACTCAACCTTGCGCTAACGCTGTATTAGTCCGCACCCATCCACGTCTGCCGCTACTCCTTCAGTTTTTTTTTCCAAAAGTTGGCTGATTGGAGAACAGCAGAACAACGCATTTCTTCTTGGTCTCTTCGCACTTACTAGTTCACCCTCCCTAAAATGTTCATGCGGCCCGTTTCGACGTCCCTTTGATAATGCAGTTGCTCAGGCAAGTTGGACAGCAAGTCGAAACTAGAATGGAAGTCGCATGGGTAGGAAGGGACGCTGCGAACGCCCCCAAGTAGGAAGTCTCTCGATAAGAGGGATTACAGTGATCTGCCAAAGTTTTTACAACTCGCTCTTGGAACCTATGTGTCTTTATTATGCATGTGGTGAGAGCGCCAGGGTCGGCGGCGCAGGGCACATTTGGCATGAGAGGCCTCTTAGAGAACGGCTCGAGCAAATACCCACCTTCCCTTCTCTTCCATTCCCCCTCCAAAATAGTAGGACTGCTAAGAAGATGACGCTTGAGCCATATGTGAGGCAATCGCTCAACATTTTCTGTCCAATTTTCTCTAATTGGCATTCGAAGGATCACTATAGAGGCTATTAGCATCCGATGAAAAATGAAGATGGCTTCAGTCACAAATTTGTAACTTAATTTGTTAGCTAAAAAATCGATTCTCTACAGTTGAATTTTTCAAAGTATTTTTTTTAATAAAACACGAACACGGGAAAGGTGTCTATTTCTATGTGTGAAATAATATTTGTTCGCCGTATGGCGGCATTTCGTGTTTGAATCTATATATATATAAATATATATATATATGAAATATATATATATCGATGATGCGGAAGCACTTACGAGAGCAATATAACTTTTGGACGGCAAAATAGAACACAGAATAAAGCACATAACACGTAAAAGAACACTGACAATGAAGATTATTTGAGTGTTCGGTTTACTCCGAGTCCTTCTTCAGGTCAGACCTGAAGAAGGCCTCGGAGTAGGCCGAAAGCTCAATTAATCTTCAATGTGAGTGTTCTTGCCATCTCCTGATTCATTGAGAAGCTATAGCAGCATTTCTTTTGTTTCAGAAGTCGTTTGCTTCTCCTTGCATTCAAACAACAATGTCCGTGACAATCGTTGATCCCGCCAGCTGTGAAGTGCGATCTGTCATACGATTCTTGTATGCAAAAGGATTGTCGGCTGCTGAAATTCATCGGGAACTATGCCTAGTTTATAAACCTACAGTTATGAGTCAAGGAAAGGTTAGACAATGGTGCTGTGATTTTAAAAATGGACGAACAAATGTCCATGACGAAGAGCGAAGCGGTAGGCCCGGTATTCTGACCGATGAAATTGTTTCGCAAGTGGAACAAAAACTGCGTTGTGATCGTCGATTGACAATTAATGGCCTGGCTGAACAATTTCCTCAACTTGGACGCACTACTGTCTACAATATTGTTTCGGAAAACCTCGGATACCACACATTGCGTGCAAGGTGGGTACCGAAAACGCTCACCGACCACCACAAAGAGCAAAGAATTTGCAGTGGACGACATTTTTGGATCGTTGGGAACTCTTTAAACCGCCCACCGTACAGTCCTGACCTTACACCCAGCGACTAATTCCTCTTCTTGCACTTGAAACAGTGGTTCGGTGGACAACGTTTCGAAACCGAAGAGGAACTCAAGAATGGCGTTGTCGATTGGTTCAACCCTCAGGCGGCGAGTTTCTTTGCAGAGGGGTTAAAGAAGCTGGTGCAGCTGTGAAAAATGCCGAAAAATGCTAAAAAGTGAACGGCGATTATGTAGATAGGTTTGTAGCTGAATAAAAGTGCCAATAAAATGTGTTTCATATGGGTATATTTTTTCCTGTGACCAAACGGGCCTTACTTTAAGAACACGTCTCGTATATATATATATATATATATACATATATATATTTATGAATGGAATGGGGATGAAGGGAGGAAAGAAGTACACCGAGATGAAGAGGGACCTGATATAGATTAGTTTGCTAGGTGGGGAGTCACAAAATGTTTATTTGATAGTTGTGTCCATCCAAAAACCTGCCTTAACCGTTAGATTACCTAATAATAATAATAAATAAATATATATATATATATATATATATATATACACGAGGGTCATCCGGAAAGTAGTACCCGTTCGTGAAATAAAGACACAAAAGTAAATATTAACAAACATAAAAAATTTTATTTGAAAGAGGATACTTTAAACTACTTCTCAACATAATCTCCAAGCAAATTAAGGCATTTGTCATAACGTGTGACAAGTTTCTGTATTCCTGCTGCATAGTCCTTCGCCGCCAGCTCATTGAGATACAGGGTTACTCCTTCTTTAAGTTCTTCATCGCTGTCAAATCTTTTTCCTGCCAAAAAGTCTTTAAGCTTTGTAAAGAGATGAAAATCTGAAGGGGCCAAGTCCGGGCTATGGTCGAAAGTTTCCCATTTGAATTGCTGCAAAAGTTTTTGTGTTATCCCAGCTGCATGAGGCCTGGCATTGTCATGAACGAGAATGACACCAGTAGACAATAGACCTCGCCGCCGATTTTGTATTGCCCGCCTTAATTTCTTTAATGTTTCACAATACGCATTGGCATTAATAGTGTCTCCACGGGCCATAAAATCAATAAGCAATACACCTCGTCGATCCCAGAAAATGGTTTCCATGAGTTTCCTGGTGGACAGAACTGTCTTGAATTTTTTTGGTTTGTTTGGTGAATGAGCATGATGCCACTCCATTGACTGTCGTTTACTCTCAGGTGATGCATAACAAACCTATGTTTCGTCACCAGTAATTATGCGAGTCAAGAAAGAGTCTCCTTCATCAGAATAACGTCCCAAAAACGTCAGTGCTGCAGCCATACGCTTGGTTTTGTGCTCATCTGTAAGCATGCGAGGGACCCATCTTGCACAAATTTTTGCATAATGCAGATGGTGTTTAACATTTTCATGAACAATTGTTCGAGAAACATTGGGAAAATGCTCACAGATGTCATCAATTGTGACGCGCCGATCGTTTCTCACGAATTCGTCAACTGAGCTCACCAGTTGGTCTGTAATGACAGACGGTCTCCCCGAACGCTCATCGTCGTGTGTGTTCCCCCTCCCCATGTTGAAGTTGCGACACCACCGCCGAACAGACGACTCGTCCATTACGTTGTCTCCATACACCTCCTTTAATTGGCGATGAATATCACATGGGCGAACGTTTCTTGCATTGAGGAATTTAATCACTGCCCTCACTTCACAACTGGGGGCGTTCTCAATTTTTTTAAACATTGTAAACAATCACAGAAACAACACAGGCAATGCTAGCGTCACGCAACTTGGCTCAGAGAAGGCAGACAAGCCACTGAAGCTATCTGACCTCGTCCAGCGGCTACTCGCGTCGTCAGCACTTCATGCGGCACGAACGGGTACTACTTTCCGGATGACCCTCGTATATAACTATTGGACGGCACAGTAGAACACAGAATAAAACAGATAACACGTAAGGGCAATGTATCGGAGCACTTTGGCGCTTTATGAGATCGCAGATTTCAGAGTAAAGTACATCTTCTCGATAGCTGGACGTGCCTCTGTTTACCGAGTGTCTGTCCGAGGATCTGGTTTTGGTGAGCGGCACTGCCGGACTCTCTCGGAAATCGAGGTTCCGATCGTGTTTTGTTTCGAGCGGCGATTGACCGCCTAGTTCTTTCAGAAGCGTGAAGTTTGACTCTCGACTTTCTACCGCCGGGAAGACCGTGCCTTCGTTTGGTTTACTGGTTCATAACTGACCTTGACTGCTAGCTTAGGCTCCTTTTTGTTTTGCTACCGCCAGGTGCGAGTAGCGGGGAGGGAGTGTACACGAGTGATTGTTTTTTTTCTCTCTCTTTGGAGTGGTTGTCCACTTGGCCCGCTCTCCTTTCTTTCACGCAGGTGTGCTCAATTTGATCATTTTTCAAAATGGTCATATGTCGCGTAAACACGCTCGCCTTGCAAGTTGACGAGAAGGCGAAAGCCCCTACTCCGTTGGAGGTCCACCTCTTCACACTAGAGTCGCTGGGCCTCACACCCGAAGAGATAGTGGCGATCCAATTTGGATACAATAGACATTTGATATTCCTGAAGTTAGCAAACGAAGCTGCAATGACTAGGATTTTAGAGAATACTCCGCGTAAACTACCGTTTCCGTCCTTAAGGGATCAGAGGACGACGATAACTATTGACGAAACCTCGGGCAGCCCGTGTACTGTCAGGATTCTTTGTCTCCCTGTGGAGACCTCATTGGAAGACATAACAAGCGAGCTCCAACGTTTTGGTAAAATCCATCGCTCGTGGGAGAACAGGTGGGAGGGAGAAAATATGGCGTGGGTGCTTACTGGCACCAGGGTTGTGCGGATGACGGTCGAGAGAAATATCCCCACGTACCTCCACATCGGCGGAAACCGGGCCATCATCATCTATGAGGGTCAACGTCGCACTTGCACCCGCTGCAACCAAGAAGGCCACGAGCGCAAGACCTGCTCTCGGAACCAGGGAGGGAAGAACTATGCGGAGGCAATGGTCATGGCCTCCAGCCCGAACACCACCGAGGAGATGGACGAGCCCGAGGTGGCTGTGGAGGAGAGGGCGCGGTCCCTGCTTCTTATCGAGGGTGCGACCCCCGCTGATCTCGCCGACTCCCCACATACCCCTTCACCTATAGGAAAAAATCAGAGGGAGCGAAAGTCGTCGAAAGAAGAAAGCGATGCAAAAAAGAAGAGAACAGACGACAATGATCTCCTGAGTTAAAACCTTGATCTAGCTGCAGTCCCTACCTGCTCGCCCACTCTCCCACAACCGCCGGCCCCTGTCCTTGTGACCCCGACAAGGGAGGACGGATCATCCTTCGTCCCTCTTTCCCGCGGCCACGCCACCGATACCCTCCACCTACAATCCCTGCATCACGGGCTTCCGGCCCCCCGAGAACTAATAGTGACAGATTCATTGGATTGTGAATGGTCCCCATCTCCAACGGCTGGCCCCCCGATCCCGTTCTCACGGACACTCGATCAAGATGTCGTCGGTCTTCCCAGGGAACCTCTAGAGGCGGACCGAATCGAACCATCTTCCTTGATTACTGCCGACGGGGTCCCTTCGGCAGATGACCCCCAGTCCGCCACCCCGGCCCCTCCTGAGGGCACCTCCCGGCCCGAGACGGGCCCCAGCTGTGCTCGCTCGAGGAGGCCCCCCCGTGGAACGCTGCCGAACAACCCGCTCTTTGTGGAGACCACGCTCTTCCTCTTCGGACGAGGTCGGGGGGAGGGATGTGGCGACAACTCGCGACCTCGATCGTTGACTCGTCGGACGAAGCGTCCCGGGAAACGGCGAAGTACTCGTCGCCCGGGTTCAAGCCGCGACCGGAGCGACGTAAGCCACGACCAAAACTCTGGTAAGTGATGTCCGGTACCCATAGATGCCCTATCGCTTCACCAATGAATATCATTTCGCTGAATATTGCCGGCGTTTACAGTCACTTAAAAATTGCAGTCCTCCAACGTTTTCTCCGCGATCATAGGGCTGATGTAATCCTCCTTCAAGAGGTAAAGGAGGACATAGTCTGGGATGCGAACACTTTTCAGGCTATCGGCAATTTCGCCGATTGTAATTCTAGCACCACCACCCTAGTCCGAAATGGCATTCCATTCTCTCATGTTCGCCGCCACGCCTCGGGTCGAATAACGTCCGTTATCGTGAATGGGATCCACATCACCAATTTTTACGCTCCCTCTGGTGAGTGTGCAAGGGCAGAGCGCGAAACATATTTTAATGAACTTCTCCTCCCCTAATTTTATTTCTTCTCGGGGAAGGCCATCTTGGGTGGGGACTTCAACTCCTGTCCTTCTCTGATCACTGTGCGCTAATCATGAGTGTTACGTGCCCGGATACAACCCCCGCCGCGCGCGCCCACCGCTGCGGCGCCGTGTGGCGCATGGACCTCCGCGTGCTGGAGGAGGCCACTCGCCGCGACTCCATCCGCAGCCGGGTGTGTGAACTGATCGCGGCATTACGTCCTGGTGCAGACCTCGCGGTATGGTGGGACGACTTTTTCAAACCCCGAATTGTCACACACATCAAAAAGCAAGCATTTGAGTTGCCTAGAGAAAAAAATTACACCATCTCCTTCTACCGCCGGGCGCTGGAGGAGCTCCTGCGTAAGGATGTTGCGCCGGAGGATTTCCACGCCCAAGTGTCGTCACTTAAAAAAATTATACTTGGCCATGAACTTCAAAAATACGCTCCCCAAAAATGGCAAAAAGAATTAGAGACAGATATAGCCGGGCCCCTTACGCTATCCGAGCTTCGGCGGTCGGTGAAATCCAACTCCGGCTCCGTGACAGACAAAATCCCTGTCAGAGAATCTGCCACCGGCGACACCGACCTCCTTATGGAAGCGACCCGGGACTTTAACAATATTTTTAACAGGTATCCTCCGTGGAAGGAGGGACCCTCTTCCCCCTCTCCCTATGCTGTCCTCAACCCAAAAAGCGGATCTAGGTCGAGATATAAGTTCAGACGAACTGGACTGCGTCTCCTCCATGTTCCCAAAGGGCAAAGCACCCGGCTTGGACGGCCTACCCTTTGAATTTTATTTCGCGTACTGAGATGTTCTTAAACCTATTTTAACCAGACTTTCTAATTTCATTTTAAGTAGCGGCTCCCTGACTGCAAGTCAGCGGACCGCCGTGACAACCCTTATACCAAAGATTACGCGGCCCAAGTCGTTCAACGACTTTCGTCCAATCGCCCTTTTAACAGCCGATTATAAGATATTGGCACGCGTCTTGCGCTATAGAATGATGGCTGTTGCCGACATCGTCCTCTTACTTACATACTTACTTACTTACGACACGGCGTACTGGGATGGAGATCCCAGTACGCCGTGTCGAAAACGCGAAACATTTTCGATGCCGCACTGTTAATTCGCGACGTCATTTTTTCCTCACCCTTGTATGGCGATAGTTTTCTAGCAGTGCTTGGAATTGACCTTGCGAAAGCATTTGATCTGGTCCGGATCGAATGGATCGTAACCGTGCTCAAGACGATGGCCTTCCCCGAGCACTTTTTACGTGCCGTTTTAACGATGTACATCGGTACATCTTCTAGAATTAGAATAAAGAATGCCACCTCACCCCCCATTCCCGTCTGTAACTCCGTCCGGCAGGGCTGCCCGTTGTCATTGCTGCTGTGTGCTTTTGCCATAGACCTCCTACTCAGGCGATTTCAGAGCAGTGGAATCGGGATACGCCGTCAAAGCGCTGTCTGCGCGGGCGTCGCATACGCTGACGACATAACCCTTTTTATAGACGACCCGTCCCACATGGCTCTCGCCCACGACATTTTAAAGTCATACGAGCATTGTGGTCTCTTCCTCAAAGGTCGGAAATCCAGGTTTCTCCTGCTGAGGGGAAGCCCGCCACCGACCTCCATCGGTTGGTCAGAGTCGCCCTCTCTCAAAATCCTAGGGTTCTGGTGGGAGAAGGAGTTGGCTCCCACGATTGAGCGGAGGCCTCTGTTGTACTGCGCCGCGGCGACGAATCGCGCCGACGCTTTTCACTGCCCAGCATCTCTGCTCTTCAGCGAGGGTCATCTTGGCTCCGGATTGAGCGGAACTGGGGAGTTATAGACCGCCATATAAAATGGAGTGTTGGGAAATTTTCACTACCTCCCCTCCCGATTGTGACCCGCGTCCGCCTCCTCAGCCAGATTGTCTTCCCGAGGCTATGGTATGTGGCCCATTTGTGGCCCTTACCCCCTAAATACAATGCATACTTCATTAAAGCGACTAACCAAATGATCTGGAACGGCTACGTAAAGAAAGTGTCCCGCAACCAGCTCTATGGCCCTTTTGAGCTGGGTGGCCTCATTTTAACGGATACAGCTCTAAAGGCAAACGAGGTCTACGCGAAGCTCGGTCTGCGCATCCTTGGGGGTGACGACGCGTGGCGAAAGGCACTCCTTAGGGACGCGTGGCAGACACTCGCGCAAGACGAATGCCACCTGAGGGCTTTTGAAGAAACGAAAAAGGTCGCCTCACTCCTGAGAGATGGAGAAACAATTACGGTCAAGACCCTGTATCTCAGAGCGCTCGCCGAGCAGGGAAAAATGACATCCAAAGCGACACTATCTTGGAAAAACTGGGCGACCAGCAGAGTGAACGACAAGGCGCGTAGTCAAATGTTCAACCTAATCGCGAACTTGGTCATGATGAGGGAAGTGAGGCACCACCTACGCTTAGCTGATTCGCCCCTTTGTCCGTCATGCCGTCGAATAGACAACGCCGCGCATCTGATTCTAGGCTGCGGCGAAAAACTCAGAGAACGGGAAGCCCTGAAAAAGATATATAAAACCTGGGACGTGTTCGGTCGTGGTGACATAAATCTGATCACCTTGAACTTTCGGTTCTTTCCGAGCTTCAAAACTCTAATTATGACTACTTTAATCGTGGAGTTCATGCAATTAAGAACAGCGAAAAAAATTCCGCAAAAGGTATGCAAGCATTGGTGGAACGAATTTGGCTGCCCCCAGTACCGGACACACTTCATTAGTGGTTGAAGAGTTGTTTCACAGAATGTGTTTAAAACTAATCGATAACCCTCACCATATATAATGTATATCTTGTGAACCTTGCCTCATTATTTTCTTCAACAGTATTGCATATGGTCACAATTGTATATGCACATTTCTAATGTATGTAGTGTAATAATATGTTTGTTTGTATATGTTTCTTTCTATGTTTATGTATATGTATATATGTGTATGAATATATTTATGCATATATTCATAAGGAAAAAGATAATTCTGTAACCAAAATCTAAAAGCTGTTATTATGTACAATGTAAACACTTGCTGTGTAACGTATGAACTGAACCGAATAAAAATTAATTGAATCATAACTCAAGTGGTTAGAGCATCCGCCCGGCAAGTGGCGAGATACG
The DNA here is from genome assembly GCA_037158775.1 of Hetaerina titia. Taxonomy (NCBI): domain Eukaryota; kingdom Metazoa; phylum Arthropoda; class Insecta; order Odonata; family Calopterygidae; genus Hetaerina; species Hetaerina titia. The sequence continues at coordinate 8,509,084 of CM073768.1, read as the reverse complement.
GTGTTCAATTACCGTTCGAGGAAAATATTTTTACATTTGTGATCTGCTCAAATCCGCCTTCCCCACCTCTCTTGTGTTCGTCCTTTTTGTGTGTTCTTTCCCATTTCTTTATCTCTATTTCTATGTGAATGAATATTTGTTCGCCGTATGGGGGATTTCGTGTTTGAAACGTATATATATATATATATATATATATATATATATATATATATATATATATATATATATATATATATATATATATATATTCTGATGACGACGGCCGTGCCTTCGAAACGTAAATATCTACCGTAAGTGTCCTTTTATGTTTCTGTATGTTTAATATTTATTATCCTAGTGTTTGTGTGTTTATATATATATATATATATATATATATATATATATGATTTCTTCGAAGTAACACGGAAGTGTTGAATAAAAAACTTAGATAGTAACACACAGCACGACAACACATAAAAAGAACACTCACAATAATATCTTGATAATTTCGACGGACTTGAGCTCCGTCTTCTTCGGAAGATAAGATATGACTAAGGAAAAGGGTACACGGTGCAGAGAGAGGATGGGACGAGGGAGAGGGGAAAAAACAGGCAGTGGGGGAGGGGTGAAGGAGGAGGTTATGGAGGGGGAAAGGGAGGCCAGAGGGGAGCGGAGATGGAATAAGGAGGATTCGGAAATAGTAACAAGCCACACAGAAAACTAACAATTCATCCACAGATCCCACAACACCCATGACCAAGGCATCAACTCACCAAGTCATCATAAGGGCTTGACAAGTCAAAACACAGGACAAGGATGACAAAATGTATGCGGATGGATAAATTGTCCCACCACCTTGCAAGAAACAAATCCACCTCCATCCATCTCAGCCCCACCCCCCCATTTAGTGAACGGCATTGAGACCCGGATGTTGATAGGCTTTACACAGCAATATAAATGCCAATTCCATTGTTTTTAATTTTATAGGGTTATCGGATGGGGGAAGGGATGCTAGCACGGAAACATTGTAACAGTGGTTGAAGGGGGTGTTGTGGTGGGAGGCATGTTTTGGGATGGGAAGACCCGCGGACGGGGAGGAGGGATTACATGAGGCGCGATGATTGTTCACCCTGAGGTTCAGGGGTGTAGAGCACTGGCCTATATAAAATGCCGGGCAGAGTTTGCAAGTCAGAAGATAGATTACATTCTGAGATGTGCATGAGGAGTGGGGGAAGGGCGGGAGAGAGTTAAAAGGTGGGATGGAGAGGGGTGGAGTGGTGAAAATAGGACAAGTTTTGCATCTTGCTCGCAAGCACGGAGTGGGTGTGATTCTGCGGGTGGGAGGAGATTTGGAAAGAGGCTTGGTGGATTTGAGGAGATCTGATAGGTTGGCGGGCTGTTTGAAGGTAACAGAAGGGCATTTAGGAAGAAGGTTGGACGAAACGTTGTGATTTTTTAGGATGGGGCACAGGTCTTTGAGGATGAATTTAAGGGAATGGATGCCAGGGAAGTAGGTGGTGCATATTGAGAGTGGGTGGGAGTCTGTGGTTGAGGGAGGATTGGGGGTGTAGGATTGTCCCTTCACAAAAAAATCCTAAAACAATCTTATCTTCCGAAGAAGACGGAGCTCGAGTCCGTCGAAATTTTCAAGATATTATTGTGAGTGTTTTTTTATGTGTTCTCGTGCTGTGTGTTACTGTCTAAGTTTTTTATTCAACATTTCCGTGTTACTTCGAAGAAATCATCTATATATGTATATATATATATTTATTTATTCATTTATATATATACATACGTACTTATACATTAATACATGGACTACAACCTTCGGATGATGAGAGATGTGGGGGTGGGAGCAATCATAATTGCTCCTGGTAGGGTCACCCATGCTAGATAGGTGAAAGGCTAGAAGTCAGACGAAATGTAGTCCATACAAATTCTCTTCCTCTGTAAGGTGGCTACAAAGGTGTCTAACCTCAGGAGGGCGATCCTGGAGTAATGGTGTTACTTTAAAAACACTATTGAGGAAGGACACGGGAAACAATCTTAATAATTATTCTAAAGACATTTATGATGCACGATAGGGAATATCAGTTCTGGCTACTACTGGACTCGGTTCAATCGGCAGTGTCGTGCCAGTGGGAGAGGCAAGGCTTCCGCGGTCGTCATCTCACAAAACTCTTGCAAAGAGAAAGCGACTGCAGCAGAACAAGAAACGCAGAAGAATATGAAGAAACTAATAAGAATTGGAACTTGGAGTGTTATGGCAATGTCAAGGACAGGAAAAGTAAATAATAATACGCGAGAGATGGAGAGAGGAAATATAAATATTTTAGATCCCCTCGAGGTGAGATTGAAGTATAGACCTATATAGAGTAATACGATTGGTACCAAACGTATATAGCGGAGGGGACGAGTGTTAACGAGAGTTTGCTATAATATTGAATAAAAAATTATGAAGAAGCACAGTCAAAATAGAGCAAGTAACAGATAGAATATTACTAGCACAGGTAAAATCAGAACTTGGTCATTGTTCAAGTATATATCCCACCGAGCAATTATAAGGAGGAAGAAGTCGATAGGATATACGATCAGTTAGAGGACATAGTCGCGTGTGTTCCTGCAGGGAAACATTTCATAGGGATTGGAATGCGACGAGAGCTGAAGCATGAGACCGTGATGGGGTGGGGGAGTTCGAAGGAATACAGTAATATAGAAGAACTGAATGGTGGGACCAACTAGCCTAGACATAGAAGGAGAACATAGCGTAGATGGAGGTAATTGAATCATAACCTGAACTTATGAACTAGATCATGATTTTGACTATCCCAGTAACCCTCCTCGCTGAATAAAATTACTCAGTATCCATATTAAACGACGGCTTCTTTCCATCTGGTCCATCCACACTAGAGTGGTAGAGAAAGGGAGTTAAAAATGTTACAGCTTCGGGCGAAAAGGTTATGGGTCACATTGTCAGAGAAAGAGTGAGAAGTAAGTCCGTCACACTCCGGGATAGTTTAAAGTTTAACCTAATTGCAAGAAATTTTAACCATTTTAAGGTCTTGAAAAGGACGGCCATCTGCCAAAAATTTTATTTTGGGAGATGACCACTCAACGAGTGACAATCTCAGATGCAATACATTTTATAAATGACCCCTTCAAGATGAAATATTTATTAATGGAACGGTAGGAATTTCCTACACGGTCTTCTATTTAAAACTACAACAATAAATCCTATCTTAATTCAACAAAAACTAGGATCCTAACGGAAGAAATAGATATGGATATTGATCAGGTTTTCTGTTTGAGAATCCATGAGGGGAATTTTAGCTGAATGACCTGAAGACGTCCAATTGTGCCGATTTTTTAAATTTTTACTGATAATTTTTATGTTTTTATAGTTTAAGTTAAAACAGTTAATGGCACGATGAGTGAAATTTGACAAAATCACTTTTTCCTTGGAAACTTAGATATTCAATAATTCTGGTATACGACTAGTCTCACAGCAAGTTATCTGTATCCCTGCATAGTATTACGATTTTCAAGCAAAACTATTGAATGCATGACCTATTTAATAACATTATCGTCCTTAAGGTTATCCTATTTGTCGACTGTATCTCTCAAACGGACCCCTGGTAATAAAAAAGGAATGAACCCACCGTTTTCGGACTCGAGAATTCAATTTATCCACATTTCATTGTAGGGTTAATCTCAATGAAGAAGTGTGATGGAATTCTCTGAAAGAATTTTTGCGTTTTGCTTTTTTTTAATCAAGACATAAACAAAAGAATGTCTCTGTCAGGTCATTGCTGTGAAAATATATAAAAAAGTAGGGAAATGATTAATGCAAACTCTAATAAAACTCTGGACATCCTAATGATTTTGAGGAAATGGAGGAATCTAAATAGTACAAATTGGAGAATTATATTTGGTTTCTTGCTGGCTAATAATTACCTGGCTTTGATGATGATAAAAAATATAAATTTTTTCAAAGTTACTTCCCCTGATGCAAACAATGTAAAATCGTTCATCTCTGTTTCGATATAGATTACTAATGTTCCCATCGTCTTACATCATTAGTTCAAAATAATTTATTGATGATTAAAGGCGAAGGAAAAAAGCCTCAAATGAGGAATAGGATTAATTTTAAATGTATCTACAATCTCTAGGAGTGACTCGGAAAACCTGGAGAGCTCTCCACCGTAGCTTCGCGTGAAGGCTTAATTCGAATCAGGACACGACAACGGCGCCAACAGCGTCGGTCGACCTCTTTGACCACGGTACCGGCGCGACATGCCCTCTCCCGGGAGCGAACGATGGAAACTAGAACAAAGTGAGAGGAGGGAAGAGGGTAAAGGGAACAGAATAAATATGAAGGGAATGTAATTCAAGGAAACAGAAAATTAAGACGGTGAGCTTCTTAAAGCCAAGGGCGCGCGGTCCTAGACCCTTTGCCCGTATGGGGCGGGCGCTGTCATAACACGACCTACAGCCACATCCTCGGTGGTTTTTTACATGTGAGAGGTGCAGTCCAGCATATTTTTTTACTTGCGACAGAATTAGTTCTCATCGTCTTTGTTCAGTAACATAGGACGTATTTCTGCTTCCGACAGTGTTAGTGTGATCAGGCAAAGATTAATTCATAATATTCCGCAACCACGTGTGCCATTAAGCCGAACAGGAGCCTAAGAATTCAAAAGATTATCAAAGACTCGAAATTATTTTAGGGTGACAACCTTTTACGTATTTTTCAATTTGAAAGGCACTCCATGATATTTGGCATTTTTAGGCACAAGTTGTATGTACTTGACGACGTTGAGTACCTAGTAAGATCAATTTCTTAACGCAAATGACTTGTGCCGTCATTCCCCTTCCCTATTACCTAGTACTACCACTTGATTTTGTGATAGATTCTATTAGAAAGTTCTAATCAGTTTTAATCTATTGCATGTTCGATAAGAAACGGTCCGTTTTTTTAAGTAGACGAATCCTCACACAATTGTCATTTTGATTTATGTAAAGTACTGTGGAAGAATTATTTCATCTATATTCAATAAATACCTCGGAATCCATTGCAAGGACGCATGGCAGGGGGTGCCAGGTATCCCATTCTACTTCTGCACTACTACTTGCAATTACTGAAAAAACCTCGTGATTCACTTGAATGAAAGGAAGGTGTGCGACATGACACCACTCATGCAACAAGCGTTATACTCTACGAGTAATATATATTTAGTAACAACTCCACCGAGTACCCCATAAAGAAGACAGATAAAGAAACCCATTAGCACATTAAGACTAAGTGGGGGGTTCAAAAACCACACGATTGGTTTCTAGACATTAGGTTTAATCCAGCCCGGAGTCTTCGCATATCCAAAGGCTCTCACCCCAGATCTTGTAGTATACTATATTCGGTGATTAGTGATTCTCATACGAAATTTTCACGAATCTAGCAGCCCTTCTTTGTGCCTATTTTTATTCTGTAAATAGCGTTTTTGTGAATTCCATGTGCTCAACAAATATACGTACTCCATATGAGGTTTTTAAAGAAAAATAGCACATCTCCTGCACTTTTTTATTGAAATATTTACCAACTATATGCTTGATAAATTCCAGCTTCTTTTGGTCCTCTAAGGCAAATGGTGTGTGTTTTTCCAAGTTAATACCCAATGCGATGGTAACACCACAGTACTTACTACTACAGTACAATACCTAAGTCGTTTCCAATGTCCAACCGAGCACCTCTGCGTTTGTGAGTAGATTCTGCTTTTTTACCCCATTTTTGATTTTTTAAGAAGTGCATTACCGTATATATTTTAGCATTTGACCTCAGGCCCCATTTTGACATTTTTAAATGTTAAGTGTCTTTTTATTATTTGACGACCTGCGTCATATGCTATTTCTTTGTAGCTAAGAAAGTCAGCGGCAACAAGTCTTATATTGTTTTTTATTTTTGAGATAATATCATTAAAGAGATATTGATGGACTCATGGGGCTACCCTGAGTGATGCCGCAAGTTACTGGGCCAGAATCAGGGCTTTTGAATCGCTTAACATTATATCTGTTAGTACGGGAGTCCTAAATCCAGTTTATTACATTGTCGTTGATTCCCTACCCTCGGAAGTTATATCAATTTTGCGTGTGGGCCGTTTTTGAACCCAAGAAAATTGTATATATGTCTACTTGCTTGTATCCTTCCCTTGAATGCAAAATATCGTGTATAAGAAGCAACCAATTGCGTTACACTTGATCTTTACCTTCTGATTCCGTGTCGTTTGCTTGACAAAAGGTGGCAGGTGTCGAGGCTATACTATTGTAAACAATTACATATTTTAGGATTTTACAGGAGAGGGAGGTTAAGGAAATCGGTTGGTAATTATTGCGTTCCTATTTATAATACTTTTAAAGATAGCTGTGGTAGCAGCTATTTTCCATTTTAGAGAACTATGCTTTCTAAAACCGATTAGTAAATTCTAAGAGAGGCGCCAAAATTGTCACGGAATTTGGAAGGAAATCAGTAGTTATTCGAACCAGCAGCTATTATGCCACCTGTCGATCCTACCAATTCCACTTCTCTCTTCCAGAAGCCCTCTATGAAACCGTTCTGTAATTTGAAATATTTAATTTTATAATGACAGAGTATGTTGCAATGAAATCATATTCACAAAAATGAGGAGACAGTTGCAGTGTTTATAGGCTTTATGACCACAAAACTCTGGATTAACCATACTTTGAATAAAAAAGCAAATTAACGATGCGTGTCATGTGCCATGGCCAGCACATTTTCCGAATGATGGAATCAGAAAGCCTGGGTAAGAAGATTTGAATTTGTTGGTTTTTCTACGTGAAAAGGTTCCGAATGTGATTATATGCAATTGAATAGCTAATATTTACTTTGTCAAAAGAGCAAGTTTGCTGAAAGCAGAGATGCAAAAAACAGCGTAGATATTTGATGGATCAAAAATAAATAAGCACATGAAGGATTCGGATTCTGAGAGGAGCTTGAGCAAGTCTCGGGCAGTTTCTTTGAGATAACTTCAAAAGTCTCGACTAATTTCCCAAGAAAGAAGGCTCCAAAATACGTACGAAGAAATGTTAGCCAACTTTTCTAGAAGTAAATACCCTGGGATGCTGTATGTGCGTACATATACCTGTGTCTATAAAAGTCCATTTCCTTGGCTTCGCTTTTGGATTTCCTTTAAAAGAAACTTGAATACATAAATGAAGACGAAAAAATTTGTTCTTTTCCTCACAAATTCACGAAGGGAAATCACCAGCAAGAAAAATGGAACGCTCCCAGCGGACATAATTATTATTAGGTAATCTACCGGTTAAGGTAGGTTTTTGGATGGACACAACTATCAAATAAACAATTTGTAACTCCAAACAAAACCCAATCCAGCAACCTAATCTACATCAGGTCCCTCTTCATCTCTGTGTACTTCTTTCCTCCCTTCATCCCGTCCAACATCCCTATCCTGTTCCTGCCCTTTCCTCGCTTGCCCAACATTCTCCCCTCTATTACCTTCTTCAACATTCCACTACCGCTCAATACGCCTTTCATCCATTTTTCCTGCCTCCATAGGATTTCTCTCAACAAACCCCTCTCCTCACCCACCATCTCCAGTACTTCCTCATTTGTTTTCCTTTCGGTCCATTTCACCTTCTCCATTCTTCTCCACACCCACATTTCAAAAGCCTCCAATCTACGTCTATCCTCCTGCTTCAGCGACCACGTTTCCGCGCCGTACATAGCTACGCTCCATATCAGAGTTTTTACGAGTCTTGTCTTAACATCCCTACTCAACGTCCCCGTCATCAACTCCCTCCTCCTTGAGAAAGCCTCCTTGCCTAGCGCAATTCTTCTCCTTACGTCCCTACCACTTTGACCGTGTTGGTCCAAAACACTTCCGAGATATGTAAACTGTTCTACCTGCTCTACTTTTTCCCCGCCTATTTTAATATTTAGCTTAGCCTTTTTCTTTCTGGAAAATCGCATAACCTTTGTTTTATTAATATTTATTCTCATCCCATATTTATCGCACTGAACCTCCAATTCACTCAACAATGCTTGCAACCCCTTGGCTGACTGAGCAACTAATGCTTGGTCATCAGCAAACCTAACCGATTTTACGAATTCCCCTCCGACTTTCATTCCTACCTCCAGTTCTTCCCATGCCTCTTTAATCATTTCCTCTACATATACGTTGAACAGTACCGGTGACAATGGGCAACCCTGCCTTACACCTCTTCCTAACACTGCCCATCCGGACTCTCCGTTCCCCACTCGCACCTGAGCAGTCTGAGACATGTACAGGTTGCGGATCAGTCTCCTGTCCCTCCAATCCATTCCTATTTTCTGCAATACACGCATTAATTTTTCCCAATTCACTCTATCAAACGCTTTTTCGAAATCTACAAAACAGGCAAAAACGTCCTGATTGTATTCTATATTCCTCTCGACTAGTGATCTCATTACTGCAATGGCATCACGCGTACCTCTTCCTTTCCTGAACCCAAACTGATCATCCCCTAAGTAATCATTTGCCTTACTCTCTATCCTTCTGTTGATGATCCTGAGAATAACTTTAGCTGCGTGGGATATCAAACTTATGCGGACATAATACGACTTGACAAATAAATTAAGTTAATTTTACAATAATTCACCAAGGTACACTTTTGGAGAGCTAAATTAACATATTTTGAAAGTGTTTACCAAAAGATGTTATTTTTCAAATAAATGCCACCTAAAAATTCCATGAAATTTATCAACTGAAAATATGAATGGTTGAATTTTGTTGCACGACTCGTATAAATAAAGAGGTCACATGGTCTGCTCGCATGCCCTTCCGCCTTGCAGCTAAGAGGTTGTTTACGAAAGACAAGTGTCTCATTTTAAGTGCAACTCTTTTCATTCATTAAACATTTCATAAAGATAATCAGTTAATGTATCCTACTCTGACCTCCTACCTTCCTTTTCCTACTCTGTACTATTCCGTTCCCCAGCATTAGCGGTGATAGTTCATCAAATTCACATGGAGAGGCGTTCTATGGCATTAATTAAAAAAAGCATTTTTTTCAGAATATTAACTTTAATTAATCATTATATTCCACCATATCACGCCTTAAACGTCTCTTTTGTTTTAAGGCATGGTTTTTTAAAAATGTATCAAATCAAATGGTCGAAGTGTTTCTAACGTTTTCCATAGGCGTTGCATAAAACATTTCATCTATACCTTACAATTATATCCAATGACTTACTAGGAATAGTTACAGTCCCTTTGTAGAGTTGACGACGGGATCGCATTGGTTTAGGTGATGATGTGTGCTGCATCCACCCACCATGCATCTGTGATTTTGATTTTCCGGTTCGATTTCCGGAGATTAAAAAAAATTCAATTCCTCACTCAGTAATCTAGAGGTGACATTTTCCCACGAATCAGAATGTGCGTTAAACTGTGAATTCCAGCACTGTTATTACAATTACAGACATAAGTGAAGAGGTGCGTTTATCTCCAGCCTCGGTTTTTTCACGTCAATCTCCCTTAAATCGCATCATGAACCACCGGCCTTTCGTGGTAGCTGATAACTGAAAACGAGATAGCCGGGACCGTAAGCTTTATTGGCACTATGTGGTAAGGGGGGAAATAAAACAAGGTTACAAGTAAGGGGAGAAATAGGGAACACACACTAGGTCACTTGGGTGTGTTTGAGAAAAAGTGACCCACGTATACCCCATTCACACACAAAAGGCAAAATTAATAATAAAAAATAAAACAAACTTACAACCACTTTATCACTATAGGGTGTATTAAGGAATAACTATCACTCTTGTGAATCGCATTTACACACACACTCAGGGTTTACAAGGATCCCTCCTATGTCATTGACCCGTCTATCATACAGATGAATAAAAAATTATAAAACGGATGTACGCACGCTCTCGCTCATTCACTCAATCACTCAGGTGTGTTCGAAAACAGAGACCTTTGCGATTTACAAGTACTCATATGTTCAGGGTTTACCAGGATTCCTCCTATGCCAGGGGCCCGCCACTCAAACAGCAATTTAGAAGGACTTAGGTAAACACGCAATCACTCAATCACTCGGGTGTACCAACACTATGTGAATCGCACACACTCACTCGTTTAGGGTTTGCAAAGATTTCTCCTATGCCAGGGACCCGCTAATCATACAAACAAAAAATAAGGAAATAAGAATTGGGGGTAGGTAAGTGACACTTTTTTTGTTAATTTTGCTTTTGGGTGTGATTGAGGTATACGGGGGTCAACTGTTTCTCAAACACACTCAAGTGAACTAGTGTGTGTTCCCTGTTTCTCCCCTTACTTGTAACCTTGTTTTATGTCTCCCCTTTACCACATAGTGCCAATCAAGTTTACGATCCCGGCTATCTTGGTTTCATTGATTCACGACCGTAGCTACGTTCATTGTATATTTACATAGCTGATAACTGATAAGATTAAAAGGCGTCCAGGATATTAGCATAAAACACTGACATCCACAGAAAAGCGATTGGAAGTTTTAAATCCCCAATCTTCGCCGGGGTACCCTATCTCCTCACCCCGCACGTGTCCGCGTCCCCTTGATATTATCAGGGGCTGACATGATTATACTCGCAGGGAAAAATGCGAAAAGTAAAATCCCTTCATCCCAGAGTCCACACTCCGCGGACGCGGCGGCGTCGTTGGCATATCAGGGAGATAGATGTGTTAGAGCGATGTTTCCCTCAGCGACACGCATGCACATCCACACCACGGGATGGTCTTCGCTCCTATCCCCCTCTCCGCACCCCTTCGGAGCCGCGCCGCGGGCGGGGCGGAGCCGCTGCCTCGTTAACAGAATGTTCCCTCACAGTCCCGACGCCACCGTACTAAACGTAAATTCCACGTAAAGGAAAATTATCCTCCTTCCTCCTCAGTTTTTCCGCCCTAATTTCGCATTCACGGCGGGCGCGTTTTGGTTAGTTATGTTCTAAGGCGTTAATTTCCATAGGCGCTTCTGGCTTGGTGATTTTTTTTTCCTAGCATTCCGGCAGTTTTTTGCCAAAGATTACTTAAGTCGCCGCAATGGACGCTCAGTTGAAAGCTACAAATGGCTTCCTCAATTAGTCAGGCCTCCGCATATTTTCATCTCCCGGAGCAAGGATCTCGAAATGCACGCCGTAATTGCCTCACCGAGCTGCATTTTTGCCACCCCTTTCCACTTTAATGTTAAGCACTTTGACGCTGGAAAGAGTTACAACCTTTTTAAGAGAGGCACGAAAAACATACACTGCCGATGGACTGTTGTTTAATATTTTGTCTTACTCTTATCATTTTATCCTAGTTTATACCAAAGAGTTGTGATTAGGTAAAGTAATTGCAGTGTTATTTAATGAATTATTCTCTTTTTATTCAATGAAGTCTTGAGTAGTTAAAAAATATATACACATTTTTAATGGTGGATTGTTATTTTCAGTGCACAGTCTTCTTTAGAAGACTCGCAAATCTAAGGCAAATTTGGGACCAAGCAGAGTTTATTCTTACCTCTTAAATACAAAAATAAGGAAATATAAATCTAAAAAACCGAAATTTCCTCCCATCCTTTTCTTGCGTTCTCCCTCCTCCCCCGTCGGTGTAGGCACGCATCTCGTTTTTATCACCTCCATCTTGCTTACCTCAACTTTAGAATTCTCTTCACCACAAAGTCAATAGACTAAATAGTCAATCAAGTATCAAACTGTTCACTCAGAAAATGTGTGCCATTCGCCTCTCTACACTAAACATATTACTGTTTAACGCATTAATTTATTCAATATTTATTATGTTCTTGCGAAGAACTGTAATTAAATATGAATGATATGATGTAGCCGAAAGAAAAATTCCTTTGAAATGAACACTTAAAAAAATTAATTAGGGTTAAATATATAATCGACAACGTATTATCAAATAAAATCTTGCATTTCTTATTCGCAAAAGTTTAGTGATACCACCTATCATCATTAATTTTACTGACTATTATCATGAACTTTTCATATTTTCATACATCAGTGTATTAGCGAGGGGGCAAATGGGAAGTTGACTCTCTCATACATTGGTTTCACGCTCTTGTGTCCCTGTTAGAGTCCTTGAGTAAGGATTCCATGGGAATTCATTCCCTTAATGGTTTAAGTATGATGGCCACTTAAATCGTAGTAATCCGTGCATGAAATGGGGCGTGACGCCATATTGCTCTAGACACCGAGTGCAAATGGTTATAGCTTGAAAGCCGACACCTTACAGCTCCCCAAACTTCCTCCCCTTTGTAAATTCCAACCTCTTCATTTAGGGGCGATAACATTGCGAATATTAGTCAAATTGAAATATTTACGCGTGCATCACAGAAAAAATTCACGAAGCATTGCTTCACTCTATTTTGGGAAATGTGTCTCTGAGTGCGCGCAGAGTAAGTAATATTATTTTTTTTATTTCTCGAAAAAACAAAACGTAACAATTTTATTAGTGAAATTATTAGTATTTCCACTACATTCCCCTTACTTACTTTTCAGCATATATACTAGACAATGATAAATGACTGTTACCAGATGAGTAGTTGCATCAAAACCGGTCGTATTAATAATAAAATTTATTTTGTGGAAAATTGCCAATTTTGATTAATCATGATATTCCACCATATCACGCCTGAAACGTCTCTTTTTATTTATTAGTGAAGTTATATATTAACCCATGCATAAGTTATCCCAAACACAAGACGCAGATAAATCGCTTTCTCGTGCGCACTCTCTCCAAGGGAGATGAAAATGATATTGATGATGTAACCTGGTTGGTTTTTGTTATGTTTTGAATGCTGGGAACATTTAGATCAATGTCAAATGACGGAAATTATTGAAAGAACTCTTCATTCATCGTCTAATATACTATGATGGGTAATATTATTGCTGGCTTGTAAAAAGGCATTTTAAAAGCTTCCTCATGGTAAACTAATTTTTAAATTGAAGCTCGTTGGTATACAATGTAGACGCATGAGCGCGATAAATTGGGATGAATATTTTCTGTCATAACGGAAGCAGAGCGTAGTCCTTGATGGGGGTAGTTCTGGTGACGTACTAGTGACATCTGGTGTACATCAGGGAAGTGTTATCGGACCCTTGCTTCTCTTGATTTCTTTTAACAATTTCAACCGCGAAGACAAAAGAATAAAATGTTCGCGGATGGCACGGCGATTTCTGGGCAAGAGGATCAATTAATATCAACAACGGATTTATATTGTATTTATTAAATTAGATAGATTAAATGGCGTACTGAGTTGGAATCGACACTATTGCATAACAATTGTTCCGTGGTTTTTTTCTTTAAAGGATTTACGGGTTTTGTGTACAAACATTCTGAAGTTGATCTAAAACTAGTTAATACGGTAAAATACCACTGTGTAACAATTACTGGTGAACTATTCTGGGGAACCCATATAAAACCTACGTTCAAAGAAAATAAATTGGGATTCATTAGATGCATTGTTGGCATAATTTAATGCAAGACAGACATCTCATTTCATAATAACAAATTCACCATTTCAGTACATATCAAAGCCACTAATCATAAGCAATATCTAAACTACACAAGTTGCCATCCTTCCCACACCAAACGCTCGATTCCCAATTCTCTCTCTATCCGCGGACACCGGATTTGCAACACCACAGCTACCCTCAACAAATACCTACACAATCTACACCATGCACTCCACAAACGCGGTTACCCAGAAAGGCCCCTACAGAATAAAATCCACCGCTCCACCCGAGCACACACACCACAGAAAAACAACCCCACATCTGACGCAGGACTCAGCCTTTGTACAACCTTTTTCCCCGGATCCCACAGACTGAAAATATTTCTTAAAGAACCTTTTCCTATTTTACACGACAATGACGCGACCTCATACTTACTGCCCCAATGCCCCTCTCTCGCTTACAGACGACCCGCCAATCTCAGAAACCTTCTGAGATCCACCCGCCCTGACAAATATCCTCATATTTCCCCAACTTGCAATCGCCCCCGATGTAAAACATGTCTGCTGATCAGATCTGTTCCCCTCTCCCCAAATCCCCTCATTGTCCCTTCACCCCGTTCCCACGATAATTGCCTCTCGAAAACATTATCTATCTATTGTAATGCAAAATATGCACTTCATTCTACAAAGGCGAATGCATTGCCCCCTTATCCATTCGAATGAACAATCACCGCTACTCATGTAATTCTGCTTCACTCTCTTCTCTTCCTATCCCTTCACATGCAACTTCACACAACCTTTCATTCGACGAATGTTTCTTTCTAACAATCCTAGAGTCCCTACCCGATTCAGCCACCAGCATAGAGGTGAGAACACGTGAATCCGCATACATCCTAGCTTTCCGATCCTTTCAAATTCCCACCCTTAACCGCCATCTTTAATTCCCCTCCCAGCATTTCCTGTACCTTCCTCCCCCTTTTTCCCCTCCCCAGACACCATTCTTTCCCCAAGACCTTTCAGTTGACCTGAAGAAGGCCCCGGAGTAGGCCGAAAGGTTCAGGCAGGTTTTTGGATGGACACAACTACCAAATAAATATTTTGTGACTCCTAACATAACACAATCCAGCAACCTACTCTACATCAAGTCCCTCTTCATCTCTGTGTACTTCCTTCATCCCGTCCAACATCCCTATCCTGTTCCTGCCCATTCCTTTTTTGCCGAACATTCTCCCCTCTATTACAGTTTTCGTCATCCCACTGTCAATCAAAACGCCCTTCATCCGTAAAAAATAGGTTAGACTCCTAAAATATTGTTATGATAGAATAAGAGAAATAGATGTACCTATGGTCCCTTAACGATGATTCTTCTGTATAAACATTCTGCTGACAGGCAACAAACGAATTTTTTTAAAGAATTATTTGAAAACTGAAACATTGTTACGGAGGTAACGCTGGTAGGTAGTGCATCGCCATAGGGATCAAACTGATTCGGTACGCTGCTGCGAGCAGCTAAGATTTCGCCTCTTACTCAGTTTAACACACTCCAAATGTAAGCCTTTAAAAGTATAAGCAAACCTTAAAAGGTGCAATTTAAAGTACAGTAAGTTTTTCAAATGGTATCTTTTTCAACTCAAATAATTTCGAAAATGCAAACTTCGTCAATAATAAAGTTTGCCTCCGATTTTAAGGACCTTCTCTCATGCTTTGGATCCATTCCTATCATTTTGCCATCCAATAATTGGAGATAGCGATTGTTGTCAAGGTTTTTAAACCCCAGCTTCACAATAACAAAACAAATATCTTTAGTTCAATATTTCCACAATAATCAGTTGAGTGATAACATTGCGACTGTCATGCAACGCTCATCGGTAGTAAATGGAATGTGTGCTGATGGTGAAGGCTCAAGAAGCTCATTAGTACCCCAATCAAATCAAACTTTAATTTATTATGTACTTTTGCATGCACCAAAATATGTCTATGACGTTTATAGTACGTACATGCTTTGTCCAAAAAAATATAGAATGATTTTTTCCTCCAACGCCCAACGGCTAAAGTGGGGCCGTTTGTGACGGAATAGGTGGTGGGAGGTCTTGGGAAAGCAACTCGACAGTTGTCTGTGAGCCAGTGTGCTGATCACTACAAAACCGGACCCCTTTTCGAGGGTCGCGTCACGAATTACCGATGTCACGTTCCATGAAGCAACGATACGCGATCAAATTTTGTGTTGAGCTCGGAATATCGGGCTTGGGAGATACAGCGATGTCCTGAAAAATGGTTTTCCGTGAGCAGATGATGTCCCAGAAGGGTAGAGAGGAGGTTGACGATGAGTAATTCCCTGGGCATCCATCAACAACACAGTGTGATGAAAAGGTGAAAAAAGTAAGACAAATGTTCAACTCCAATTGACCCCCAAGTATCTGAATGTTAGCAGAGGAGTACAATATTCAGAAAACTACAGTGCGATGCATTCTTACAGAAGATTTAGCCATGATCAATGTGGGCCAAGTCGGTCCCCAAGGTGCTGTCGGAAGACTGCTTGCGTGACAACCTTGACTTGGGCACCCTGGACCACGGTGAATTTGGCCCGAATTTTTGAGAATAGGTGCTTACTGGAGACGAGACATGGGCCTTTGAATACGACCCAAGTACCACCCCTTTGATTACCACTTTGGACTACTGGATTATGCGAGAGGGGCCATGACTGGGTGTCTGAACGACGTTCCTGCTGATGCGTC
Source organism: Hetaerina titia (assembly GCA_037158775.1). Taxonomy (NCBI): domain Eukaryota; kingdom Metazoa; phylum Arthropoda; class Insecta; order Odonata; family Calopterygidae; genus Hetaerina; species Hetaerina titia. The sequence continues at coordinate 8,492,867 of CM073768.1, read as the reverse complement.
ACAACTGGCGGAGGCACTGGCATTGGTGTGTCGATACATAAGGGTCGTCATATGAAGAATTTCAGCAATTTGTACTTTTATCTGAAATAAATTTACTCCCAAGATTTAACCCACTTATTTTGGGACAGACCTTGCATGTATCTTCGCAATGGCAAGTTGCAGTCAACACTATCCGCAAAATTTTTGATAAAAAAGAACGTCCGATTATTTAACAGTTTTTTCTTATAGGCGGATGTATTTTCTTTCAAAGTGCATGCTAACAGTCATTATTTCCTACATCTAAAACATTGTTTGGTCAAATGTTAATCTCACGGAAAACATTTCCGGTCAAACTTACAATATCAAGACGGTATATTGCCGTCGGGTGCTAAGCTATATCCAGCTCGATGTTCAAACTACCCTTCCTGTTAATCACTCCGCAAGATGGAGTATTCGATGCGCAGATCATGAAGCCTTATCAATCCATATCCCATTGGCTGTGTAATTTCCAAGCAGGCCATATGGCTGTTAAGGCGGACGCAAGCAGTTGCCCGGCCCTTGGTAATAAGCCTGGTGGCAGACTGTTGCTCATCTCTCCTTCGCCCATTACGAGCCTGCTGCTGCAGCCTCATTGAGAGTGCAGACGACTTCTGCGACGATGCGCAGTTTAATAATGCTCTTTTGTTCCGCAGTGCTACTCGAAAACCTTAAGTGAATCCCAGAAAGCGTACCTTCCGGTAACTATTAGTGATAAATAGAGAAAATTGTAACGTCATGCTCCTGAACGATGTCATCAGTCAATCGATAGTCATACTCGATGCCACTCCTGTGTTTATCTTTTAACTTCAGTATAATCCGAATACACCTGTATGGGTAACAATGCAATAGTTAATCCAGTGATAAATATCAGTTTACGATATTTTTCATCTATTTCTCTTTTTTTATAATCTATTTTTTACTATTACAATATAAAAAACTATTCAAAATTCATTTTAGTTTGGAGTTCATGCTGAAATATATATTAGACGTATCTTCGTCGAGAAGTGTCACTAACATTATCATTATAAACTTTGTAAGACTGTTAAAAGTAATCTTGAGAATTAAGAAACGAAAGATATTTAAATAACTTCGTGGAATCATACCGCAAAATTGTAGCCGGCGAACAAACGGAAATGCAATGCTTAGAATGTTGCCTGACATTTCGTCACCATGACTACCAGATGCTAGCTATTAAAATAACCTTTTTTTATTTTGCGAGAAAATAAAAACTTTATCTTCTCATTATGGAACCTTGGCAGCAAATGAATGAATTGATGTTGGGTACCAACGTTCATATGAAATTCAATGTTTTTAAGATGCAGAGAGCCTGTTATGGTATAATTGCATGAACAATGTCAATGCAGGAAATTCGTGTGCACATGTAAATTAAGTGTAGTTCCTATAAAAGAAATTTACGTAAACTCTAGAAATCAGACTAAATGAAATAAGATTGTATCACGATTTTTCAAATTTTCTCCATTTATTAATTGGAAGCTGTTACGTGAACGCAATTTTATATCAATGAATTCAAAGCGCTCGCCAAACAAAACCCGCATTGAATTAAATATAAATCCAGTAAGAGACAGCAACAGTTAAAAGGTTTCACATAAAGCATATATACGAGTACACCAATGCAACACCTGCGATTTATCAAATTAAATATGAAGCTATAGACAAAGCAGGTTTTTACCTTTTATAACATATTCTGGTGGTGATTATTACGCAAAGAAAACCGACTCTAGTAATTCAGACACCACGATCTTATTTTTACTTAAAGAAAAGTCATTACACAAAATATTATTTAATTTTTACCCCACAAGAATAGCTACTCAAAACTTTGATACGTTTTAAAAAACCACCACCCGAAATTTCTGTTTCCAAAATATGCTATTATAAATATTAAAATGATATCCATTTATACAATGATTATTTGAACCAAGTACTTATTACAATGTCAACAAATTTATTATGCATAGGAAATATATATATATATATATATATATATATATATATATATATATATATATATTTTACCACAAAGGATTATTTCTAAAAGACAGGTGAATGCCCTGAAAGTCGCGTAATTAACGGCCATAAATCTGCGATGGAAGCCGGTGAAAAGAAAAAATTGCCATCTCCCAACTCCATATACAGTTATTCTTCTTTTTTCCTTGCACGAGAAACATCTTCGTAAATTTTAATTAAACCCTGTGTCGCGAGTCAGCTGTTTCCCCTCGTGATTCACGATCCACCTTCTATTGTAATCCTCGCATCCGATGCTATGAGGGAAAAAAATGAGTTCTTTCCGCTTACTGCATCTCCTCTTTCAAGACGGTGTATGTAGGACTTTAATTTGCTTTTATTTCCCTCGAAAACTTCTTCAATTTCTTCACCCCCATTCTTTCCCAAGGCAGTCATTTTTCGGGAGTGAGTTTTGAAATGTCTCCCTTCTGCCTTCAGTGCAACCTTTCCCCCATTCCACGGCATAAAATAATAGCTTCCTCCAAGATCTCCGTCTCCTTACACCACCCCTCTCACAAACGCCGCCAGCAACGACAAGCAGATACAGTGTATTTCTCACCCGATAACCACAAGAGAAAAGTCTTTGAGCACAAACATTTAAGCATTCACATCGCACAAAAAGCTCCAGCCGCTGGACGAAAAAGGGCATCTTGGGGCATGGACGAGAAATATTCCCGAGCGAGGCATCAAATAACACTTAGTTTTCGCCCTATAGCACTCGTCCCGGTCTCGTCTACGACGCACTCTCCAACATTGAGATACCCGCCCCGTACCAACTCTAAAGCCATTACGCGACGGGAAAATATTAAGGGCGTGACGAAGGGCGCTATCTCAGATGGGTCCACCAGGAACGGGAAGGGGAGCAGAGACACTAAGCGAACGGGCGGCCGCCCTTTGTACACACAAATGCTTGACGCTGCCGTGGGTGAGAAACTGGTTTTGATCAGCCTTTCGCGTGCGTAGTTTGTGCACATGGAGAATGACGTGAGTTGACGCCATCTTCTCTCCGTAGCAGCACAGTATAGCTAACATAACTGCTCAGAATACCTCAATTATTCAGAAATTACCGTTTTCTGTTGATAACATATGGTATGTTATGGCCTGTTATGAGCAGGCATGGCGGATTCAAGCACGTCGACCACCGGTAAAAGAGAATTAAACATTTACTCAAGCGTATATGAGCCCAATTTCGGATAACCTACTGTGTGAAGGATATTGGCATTGTAAGCAGTAAGATATAATTCTAGACCTCCTAACAATCCTGAACAATATATCTGCCCTTTCACTTACAATTTCCCTCCACCTTGGTCATCATAGTACCTTCCTTAATGTGATGTTAAATGCCCTTGGTTTTCCTCCTTCTTCACTCCGTCCACTTATCAACATTCCTCCTTCTATCACGGTCTCGGATATCCCGTATTCACCTTTCAACATCCCTTCATCCCCTTTTGCTGCCATCATAGTCTTTCTCTGAAACACTTCTTCTCACATCAGACACAGTATATATGAATACGTTTGTCATCCTCTCTACATAAAATCACCAAATATTCTTAATTATTCTCTATATCCTTTCTATAACCTCCTATATTCTATTTTTTCAGGCTTCACTTCGTAGAAGTATTTAATATCCATACTAAAAAGAAAGACATGTACTTTCCAGAGATTTTTATTATATCATGTAAAAAAATCTGTGGAAGAGTACAAGCCTTCCTTTTCAGTAACTCTAATATGTGTTTTCATTATTCCACTTTCTTTCATTCCTCTTCATTAATCTTTATCTTAAATTTCCAAACCATACAGCATAACGTTCTATCATTAATCTTTTCTTTTGATTACCCAATTTTTCTCTTAATTTCCGATCGACTCTGAACATTTTAATCCAATTCAGTATGCGAATATTTTGAGTTATTCAACGTGTCCTAAGATGGAATCTCCAAATTCAATGTACGTGTAATATAGTCATTTTATAATCAATGAAATAAACTAATGAAATTGCATCAATGAAGCAATTTGGACCAAAAAAAATATTTCATGCCGTTTAAATTTTTTTTAAAGATGATCATAGTGTTCGTCTCCCAAAAAAGATAAAGATATGTTGAAGACGAGTTCCCCAAGACGTGCTCCAGGAGAAGATAATAAGCTTAAACACCATCTGGATATTATCATTAATGCCAGTATGAAGGTATGCAATCAACGGTTAAATCATAATACCAAATTTACCTCTATATACAGGGTGTGTTACGAAAGTAATGCAATTGTTTTTTATGCGTTTTATATATGCGTCCTCGGGGACCTCTCGCAGTCTTCGTTACGGCTGATGGGATCTCCTCTATGGACGAATAATGGTTTCCTTTCAGAGCTACCTTAATGCGATGGAAAAAAATGAAGTCTGCTGGGGTGACGTCAGGACTATACGGGGTTGAGGCAGCTTTGGCAACTGGAGTTTGACCAGGCACTCGCGGACTCGTAGCGCGTTGTGGCAAGGTGTGTTGTCGTGATGGAGTTGCCATGTGGCGGAAATGTCTTTTCTCGTCCTGATAACCCTTTTTTGGAGTCTATACAGCACATCCACGTGGTAGATAGCGCTAACTGTTTTTCCTTGAGGAACATATTCCTAATGGACCACTCCTTTACTGTCGTAAAAGACGATGAGCATTGTTTTCACTTTGGATTTGCTCACTCTTGCCTTTTGGGGTTTGGGAGACAAGTCGGTATGCAACTCAGACCTTTGAATTTTTGCTTCTGGGTCATATTCAAAAACCCAGGTTTCATCACCGGTGATGGCGCTGCCCGAATAATCACATTCATTTTCAATACGTTACAAAATTTAACTTGAAATTTCCGCTAGGTTGGTCTTTTGGCCGCATGACAACACCTTGAGCACGAGCTTGGCGCCCACTTTCCTAAAAGCTAAAACTTCAGTTACAATGCGAAACACAACAGCAGATGACAAATTCAGTTCATTGGCATACCATCTTGAACCCAATCGACCGACAAAGTCCAATCATTGTCGTACACGAGGCCCATGGCCGTCGTTTATGCTGGTTGACGGCCACCCAGAGCGTTGTGCGTCGTTAACCTCTTCCCGGCCCTCCTTAAAATTAACCACCTCGAGACTTGTAAGTAGGGCAGAGGAGAATCCTCATATGCCTCACGAGTTCTTTCGCTAGTCTCTTCTAGACATTGTTTTCCAGTTTCAGTTTAGCACAAATTAATCGCGTAACTTTGCTCGATCCTCGTTTCCATATTTCCGTGACACGGTCGGGGCGCTGAGGTTAACAATATCTGACGTCCTGCCGCTTCCACAGCTTATTCAATAGAAGCGGCGCGGGAAATTCAATTGCATAACTTTCCGAACGCATCCTCTATGTAATGAATTAGGATATGGGAAAGAACAACGATCATAGCGACCCTACTGACCCTGCTAAATGCAATTTATGTTAGTGAACAGGATGCAACAAATATCATAAGGACATGGCTGCCCAACACAACGCTTTGCACATATGCTCTCCACCGTCTAAGTGCGATCGATGATGTGCCAATGTTTCAGTGGAGACACTCACTGGCCTATATTCTGGTCTAAAGTCAGCTATGAAATTGGGAAGGAGTATGCCCACGGAACTTTGATTGGGAGATGAGAAACTGAAGAATGTTGTTGCATTTGACATGGTTGTAAACAGTGAAACTGAAAACAGCCACCTTTCTCGGAAGTGTCCGGACTCGGAATGAAAGAAGCGCGACCCATATAAAGGATAGAATCGTTTAAGCCAAAATATGAAAATGGAACTACTAAGCTCAATGAAGAAATTACCAGTAAAGGAAGCAGGCCCTCGAAGCACCCGTGGGAGGTTTGGCCCTAAATTGATCATTTAAGAAGAGAGTAGGTATCTTCGAACCTCGAAAAAACTCCGTTCCGTCCTTCTTCTTCTTGAGAAATTTCTATACCAATTTCTGCAATATGGTTTGCGAGAGTGATACTTTAACTCTTCAAATAATATTGCTAATGTTTAGGAAAGGAAAATTTCGTTTCAATGAGAAAAAGCTTCGGTTGTCGTTTCCTTCTTGTTGATGAACGAACTTAACCTGGTAGGAAATCTCTTACTTCCTCCGAAAATATTTTTCATAGGTGAACATGGCTACCACTGCAATAGCATTCTCGGATGAGAACTTGGCTCACGTTACATTTAATCTCCCTCGAAATTTTGTCTCCATTTAGAATAGCACGTAGTTGATAAGTGCCCCCAGCGTTAAGGAATATTTACTCACGGGCAGTTCGTTAAATAATAGAGAGGCGGAGACTTGGAGGTTAAGAGAGAAAGAGATGCGGCGGGAAGGAATAAGAGAGAAGGCAGGAAGAGAGAATGTGATGGGACGAGACAAGAGGCGAGGGCAAGGAGGATGGGGTCGAAGTAATAAATGTTTCAAGTGAACGAGGTCGGCGTGGAGTTTTCCTTATTTTCATTTTGACGTCCCTCCAAGGAGACGACCTCCCTACGCCTCCCCTCCACCCCCTCTCCTGAGGCCCCGCCTTCCCCCCTCTTCCAATTCTACGCTCCAACAACTCAGTTCCCATTGGCCTACTAAAGTCTATTCGTATGGTGATTTGAAGCTAACTTTTATTAAATATTAACTAATTTTAAATATCAACCGTTTTTACCGTGTACACTTTTATTTCCTACCAACACAGTCTCGTGCCCCTAGTAATCCGTTCATTAGTGTATCGTTCAAGACGATTATGCATCCGGAATATGGTTGTTATGATTTTTCTGCCCTTTATTATTCTTAGGACTCCCCTTTGGCGAGATTTTCGAGGGATTTTTCGCAAGATTCTTCTTCGTATACTATTATACGGGTGCCCTTCCAGCACGTGGATTGCATCGGAGATTTCAATCCGATTCCAAACTCTCTTATAACCAGCTGAATTTCCTCCTTTACGAATCTCATCCGCCTCCTCTGTACACCTCCCGGCTATTAGGATACCTTTTTAAGCTATAATAATGGGTGATGAATTGAATTTTTATAGTTCATGTTATTTTGTTTGTCTCGCTGTTTTTGTCATGGCTGGTGAAACGGCCGTCGTTTTGCAAACTCTAAACGAATATAATGTCAACTAGAGCACCAGAGTTTTTGATACCTATTTAGAAAAACGGAAATGAATTGTGATTAATTTATTACTAAATTAAAAATCTTAAATTTCCGAACGGTAATAGGGTTAACCTTGTGAAATTTATCCATGATGGAAAGGAGACAAACTATGCAAATTTCACTTGAATAGAGATTTATTCACGACCCGGGTTTCAAACACTTAATGTCATCTTCAGGTGACTATACAGAGTTACGTATCCTATATATATGACAAGCAATTGGGGGGAGGATTACAAATTTCGTTTTCAGTGGCAGTAGGGAAAGAATTTCTTTTTGACGATTTTGATTGCCAATCACCATAAACGTTTTAGTCTTTTTTCATCGCCTTGAGTGCACGACTGAAAGGAGTGATGCTCCAGACGCCAGGGAGGGAGCAATTTTCAAGAATATATAAAAATTAGAGCGAAAGGTCGCGAGATTTTGATCACCCATCTCGGGCTTCGAGATGGAAGAGTATGAAGGGTACTATAGTGAAAATTGAAAGAAACTGGAAGAAAATAGAAACAAATATAGATAACAGACACGAATACGTAGTATCTTAAAAAAACAACATTAGCAAGGAACTGAAGTGTTTACGAGTGATCAGCAGAAAGGAAGTGCTTTGCGGATTCCTCGTTTCCCTTCGCCCCTCAGAATGCGGGGCTGCCTGCGGACAACCTTGAATCGACCTCCAACTGAGGGAAGCACTTCACACGGACGGAAGTAACTCTCAAAGTGACTCAGAAACAAAGTGCATCCGCCCAATAAATCGCGCTGGTGGTACACTGCCGAAGCTAAGGGTCAACTGCCGAAATAAAGCCTTCCCTCAGGAGCTTCCTAATATAGGGAACGAGTAGCGTTTTGAAATTAAGCCAAAATAGGAGGCCAGACCCGAGGGAAATCGCGAGAAAAATTCATTCTGCCAATTTCATTTTATACAATTTTGAAAATAAATAATCCATCATGGAGGAAGAGCTTTCATGGACCTATTCGCAGTATTTATGATGGAGGAAATTGACCGTGTCTTACTAAGATTAACGTTCATTCCACCCCAAGAGAATGAAAAAGCTGAAGAATTTGAGGACTCTAGGGCTACATACAAGTTTGACTTTAAACGCAGTAAAATTATCACGTAAGATCATCTAAAAAATGATGGAGAAGAGAGCCAATGAGTACTTATGTGAATATCAGTTTGAATTAAGAAAGTGAAGGGGAACGCGTGATGCTATTGCAGCAATTTGGTCACTTGGTGAAAGTAACATTACCATGAAGCATTTGTTTTCTTCGAGGATTTGGAAAAGGCGTCCGACATAAACTGGAAACAATCAATAAGCATTTGGCTGAAGATACGAGTAGACAGGAGGGATGGTCGATCCATCCCAAACTTGCACAGATGCGGATAGAGAATGGAGAGGGATGTTCATTATCACCTGTCATTCTCATTATATACACATTTATGTGTGGAGGAAATGAAAAGGAAAGTATGAGGACGGCTGGAGTGAAAGCAGGTGGAGAACTTCAGATCGGTTAGTTTTGCTGATGATGATCGAGAGCTGTCTAGCCAGTCCACGTCACCCACCTTAGGGGTGCTATCGTTACTTAGTTCATTACAGAATCTTTGTGGTAGGTGAGTTATAAGGATCAGTTATAAGAAAACGCAGGTATTGGAATTCTCAAGAAGTAGGAAAGCTAAGATAATCATTAAAATTGGGGGACACATCATATCTCCTTAGGAAGCATTTTGGATGAGGGTGGGCAGAGTGGTTGGAGCATAAAACGAATTTAATGAGGAAAGGCAGTTAACGATGAAGGCAGTAGTTTTTGATAATCCCCTTGAGTAAAGACGTAAGTAAAATACCATCAGAAAACTCTAATATGGATCTTAGATTTTTTTGGCTGGGGCGAGAGGATCGGCGGATAACGGAGGTTTTCTAGATGTAGGAGTGAAGAATAGACGGAAAGAAAACCAATAATTAGGTTCTAGGCAGGGTACGGTAAGAGATACGGCTGTTGGGAGAAGTTCAAAGAAGACAAGACTACTGGATGCAAGAGTAATGCTGGGTAAACGATGTAAAGGGAGGGAAACAAAAGGCGTGTTTGATGAGATTAAGGGAAATAGATGCAAAGAATGAGTAAGAATGATTTGTTGTAATGCCTGAATGTAGTATGCGGTTTAAGGATATTTTGTGTCATGTCAATACTTACGAGTATATTCATTGTGTTCTCAGGGTCCATTAACACCTACAGTAAACCGTTAGGCTACTGCTAATAATAACTGTATTAATTAATTATATATTACTTCGTTACATCTAGAAATGGTGTTACACCACCGATATGGTGTTTGAGTATTACGATGGATATTAATTTGTGAGAAGTAGTAGTAGTAGTAGTAGATTTAGGCGACCGATAACTGAGGTCATTTACGCCATTAGGGATTGACGGGAAAGGAGGGAGGGTGGAGAGAAACCCGGAGAATAACCTACTCTTAATAACGAAAGGCCCCAAATAAGAACGTAGTAGGCCTCAAGTAGTAACGAAAAACCCCTTGGCGCCGTACGCCAAGTACGCCGTCCCATCCGAGGGGCGGCGTACTCACTCCAAGTGCTCTCCAAAAAGCACCTCAATTACGGACCGGAATATTATTTAGGTAATCTACCGGTTAAGGTAGGTTTTTGGATGGACACAACTATCAAATAAACATTTTGTGACTTCCCACCTAGCAAACTAATCTATATCAGGTCCCTCTTCATCTCGGTGTACTTCTTTCCTCCCTTCATCCCGTCCAACATCCCTATCCTGTTCCTACCCTTACCTCGCTTGCCCAACATTCTCCCCTCTATTACCCTCTTCAACATTCCACTACCGCTCAAAATGCCTTTCATCCATTTTTCCTGCCTCCATAGGATTTCTCTCAACAAACCCCTCTCCTCCCCCACCATTTCTAGTACTTCCTCATTTGTTTTCCTTTCGGTCCATTTCACCTTCTCCATTCTTCTCCACACCCACATTTCAAAAGCCTCCAATCTATGTCTATCCTCCTGCTTCAGCGACCACGTTTCCGCGCCGTACATAGCTACGCTCCATATCAGAGTTTTTACGAGTCTTTTCTTAACCTCCCTACTCAACGTCCCCGTCATCAACTCCCTCCTCCTTGAGAAAGCCTCCTTGCCTAGCGCAATTCTTCTCCTTACGTCCCTACCACTTTGACCGTGTTGGTCCAAAACACTTCCGAGATATGTAAACTGCTCTACCTGCTCTATTCTTTCCCCGCCTATTTTAATATTTAGCTTAGCCTTTTTCTTTCTGGAAAATCGCATAACCTTTGTTTTATTAATATTGATTCTCATCCCATATTTATCGCACTGAACCTCCAATTCACTCAACAATGCTTGCAACCCCTTGGCTGACTTAGCAACTAATGCTTGGTCATCAGCAAACCTAACCGATTTTACGAATTCCCCTCGGACTTTCATTCCTACCTCCAGTTCTTCCCATATCTCTTTAATCATTTCCTCTACATATACGTTGAACAGTACCGGTGACAATGGGCAACCCTGCCTTACACCTCTTCCTAACACTGCCCATCCAGACTCTCCGTTCCCCACTCGCACCTGAGCAGTCTGAGACATGTACAGGTTGCGGACCGGAATATCCCTGAAATATATCTGCCGTCTCCAGCAGTCGAACCCAGGTCCTCTCGGTGGGAAGCTAGTACGATAGCCACTATCGCGCACTATCCCATTCCCCCTAGAAAGATTATAAAAAAGCTGGATTGTTATTTAGTCAAAGAATACAATGTAAGCTAAGTTAAAGATAAAACATTGGAAAAATAATTCTAGAATATTTGCCTATTCTTCTTGTTGCAAAAAAATTATACAAAACCTATCCAGTACTTTAACCTGAAAGACTGAGGCGGTAATTTTCTGTCAAATTTTCTAGTCTGTCCGGCTATATTCAGACAAAATGATGATTGTTCCAATCCATGTGTAATCCAAGAATTGATTAATGAAGGCACTCCAGAGTGGCATGAAAACATTTTATACATAAATCAGCTACAGATGAATTTTCAGTTAGGGATATTGGTATCTTTATTTGGTACCCACTTTCAAAGCCACCGCACCATCCCAATTCCAGATATTAATTTATGACCTTTATGTAATAATATACTTGGGGGTTAACATGACTTCAGATCCACTTTTGGTTCCCTTTTATCATTTTAGAGAAATCTTTTTAATATTATCATAAATTTTAAATTTGGCATATTTGTTCACAAATGGTCAATTATTAAGCAATTCGGAATATTTTTAATTAATTAATATTGGGTATTCTGCCTTCCTTTCATTGTAAAAAAATCCATAAATACCTATGCTAAGCCAGTTGTCTACTGGCAATTATAAAATAACCAGAGTATTAGGAAATCATGCAACATAAGGCTTCAAAAGATGTACTTTAAAAGCGAAGTATGCCATCCGGCCGAGTTTCAATTGCTCGATGTATCGAGTCGGCAAGGATCTTCAATGATTAAGTTGTGGTGTTATCAATATGTTTTCAATCAGTGTATTAGTTGTGATAATAGTGCAATTGTGACTGAATTTAACAATATTGTACAGAATCCTCCCGGGATATCTGGTCGAATTATAGCCATGAACGCTGCCAAAGAACAAGTGGGTTACATGATTAAATGACCCCTTCCGGTATTCCAGACTCTCATTTCCTTTACTCTCCACTACAACTTCATTTATAAGAATGAGACGCAACCTATCTTGCATTTCAAAATGAATAAAATTACCACTAAGAAACAAGGAGGATGAAAAATTTCAACCAGTTATCATAAGACTATTTTTAGTAGTTTTTCTGAGATAAATTTACGAAGATGTAAATCTTTGTCTTAATGGCATTCCCACCGTCTTCCACGCTATTCTATCACCTCCTGTTCCCGTATCTCATTAAAAATTTACTCGTTCCAAACCAATCTTTACGCCATCATCTTAATTTTACCCTCCCAATTTTTTCAGGCGAGTAGATGAGACCTCTTACGATACGTACGAGTACATTGAGCTCTTACGGTTTCAGGGTGTCAGGCTGAAAGTCGTCTTTTACCCCAGCTGAGATTTATTAAAGAAGGTACTAAATATCTGAAACTAAATATGAGGACAAGCTAGGTTTCTTTTTTATTTCATAAATTCGATTGATCAAGCTTATGTTGTCATTCAATTCTTTTTTTCCAATTAAATTTGCAAAATTGGTATTAAGCAGTGAGAGATTTAGTATCCACCATTTGCAGAAGTTAAACAAGTTTTCAGAAGAAATGTGCCAATTCAACGAACTAGCGTAACCAATAACGCATATTTTCAAAATGAACACTTTGAAGTAATCCAAATTAAATAAGCTGGCGTAAAAACACAAAGCCTCTACTCAAATGTTTGGAATGATGCTCGATGTAGTTCAGTAGTCAATCTGCCTTCAACGGGTTTGTTCCAATAGGCGTTTTTATTTTGGCAACATGGATTTTACGAGAACAAATTTTTTAAAATCTAATTCTTTTACTTTAGAAAATAAAACTGTCACTCACACCATCTCTTTGATTGCATTACACCGGCTGCAAACTTCATTATGAATGCCCTCGTCCGCCGGCCGCGCTCAAAAGTGATGCCATTATCGCGGCTCTGCCCACTCAAAGACGAAGCATTAGCATCCCTCCCGAAACATCCGGCAATGACAATCACTCTCTCCGGCTCTGGGGGGGGGGGGCTCTCCTCAATAAACCCGATTACCTTTTGATGGGCACATTAGCAGAACCTTTCCCATTTTTACGCGATTCCTCCCCACACCGCAGGAATTTACGTTCCATTCGACCTTATCCATTTTGCATGTTAACCTCTACGTCAGTGTATTAATAGTGTTGAGACGAGCCTTTTGTGCATGCAAAGTATTTCGAACAGAGCAGGAGAGAATTTCATAAATATTCAATGCCAATCTATTGAACGTTTGCTAAGAACAATGTATTTTCAAGTGTGACATATTTCAATTGTCTTAAAAACGGAAAAAGATTGCTGAGAGATGCAGTCTCCCTTCTTGTTAAGTTTAGGCATAACAATAATTAAGATCTGAGCAAAACATTTCATCTCTCACCGATGAAATCAAATACAACCTATCCAATTATTTAACAATTAATTTTTAGAGTTACAAATAACAGAGTAGACGGGATAAAGAATTAGACAGGCTAACACTTTTTCTCGTGAGAAGGGTACCCTGAAGGTACTGTCTGAAGAGTGAAAAAGTGTCCGTTTGCATCGATGCGGCTGCTACAAAAGGAAGTGTTTTCTACATCCGACTATATCTAAACATGGCTCTGATATTACAATTCAATAGGATTGCAATACTCACTGTTAACAAATGCCTCTCTTCTTTTTCCTACAATGATTGATTCACCCATATGACATGTGCACTCTGATGAATTTATTTAATTGAAATTGTAAATGTAGAATAAAATGGATCATATTGTATTTAATTGAAAATTCAAATATTGCACGAAGAAATTATCTTGACCTACCTGGAAATTGATGAAAACTGTTTACATTGGTTTTATTATTGACATATTTTTCTTTAAAAATCGATTATATAAACTTTCTGGATATTTCTATTGGGTAATCTTACCGCTTAAGGTTGTTTTGGATGGACATAGCCATCAAATAAATATATCTAGACCTAGCAAAACACAGCCAAACATACGAGGGTCATCCGGAAAGTAGTACCCGTTCGTGAAATAAAGACACAAAAGTAAATATTAACAAACATAAAAAATTTTATTTGAAAGAGGATACTTTAAACTACTTCTCAACATAATCTCCAAGCAAATTAAGGCATTTGTCATAACGTGTGACAAGTTTCTGTATTCCTGCTGCATAGTCCTTCGTCGCCAGCTCATTGAGATACAGGGTTACTCCTTCTTTAAGTTCTTCATCGCTGTCAAATCTTTTTCCTGCCAAAAAGTCTTTAAGCTTTGTAAAGAGATGAAAATCTGAAGGGGCCAAGTCCGGGCTATGGTCGAAAGTTTCCCATTTGAATTGCTGCAAAAGTTTTTGTGTTATCCCAGCTGCATGAGGCCTGGCATTGTCATGAACGAGAATGACACCAGTAGACAATAGACCTCGCCGCCGATTTTGTATTGCCCGCCGTAATTTCTTTAATGTTTCACAATACCCATTGGCATTAATAAGTGTCTCCACGGGCCATAAAATCAATAAGCAATACACCTCGTCGATCCCAGAAAATGGTTTACATGAGTTTCCTGGTGGACAGAACTGTCTTGAATTTTTTTGGTTTGTTTGGTGAATGAGCATGATGCCACTCCATTGACTGTCGTTTACTCTCAGGTGATGCATAACAAACCCATGTTTCGTCACCAGTAATTATGCGAGTCAAGAAAGAGTCTCCTTCATCAGAATAACGTCCCAAAAACGTCAGTGCTGCAGCCATACGCTTGGTTTTGTGCTCATCTGTAAGCATGCGAGGGACCCATCTTGCACAAAATTTTTGCATAATGCAGATGGTGTTTAACAATTTCATGAACAATTGTTCGAGAAACATTGGGAAAATGCTCACAGATGTCATCAATTGTGACGCGCCGATCGTTCCTCACAAATTCGTCAACTGAGCTCACCAGTTGGTCTGTAATGACAGACGGTCTCCCCGAACGCTCATCGTCGTGTGTGTTCCCCCTCCCCATGTTGAAGTTGCGACACCACCGCCGAACAGACGACTCGTCCATTACATTGTCTCCATACACCTCCTTTAATTGGCGATGAATATCACATGGGCGAACGTTTCTTGCATTGAGGAATTTAATCACTGCCCTCACTTCACAACTGGCGGCGTTCTCAATTTTTTTAAACATTGTAAACAATCACAGAAACAACACAGGCAATGCTAGCGTCACGCAACTTGGCTCAGAGAAGGCAGACAAGCCACTGAAGCTATCTGACCTCGTCCAGCGGCTACTCGCGTCGTCAGCACTTCATGCGGCACGAACGGGTACTACTTTCCGGATGACCCTCGTATTTCTCTACAATAAATCCTTCTTCATCTCCGTATCCTCTCTTCATTCAGTCCATCATCCCTATCCTGTTCCTGCCCCTTCCCCGCTTTCCTAATAATCTCCCCTCTATCACAGTTTTCAACATCCCCCTGCCAACCAATATGCTTCTCATCCAATTTTCTTGTCTCCTTATTATTTCTCCCAACAATGCACTCACCTGCTCCACCATACCTAGTACTTCCTCATTTGTTTCCCTTCGGTCTATTTCACCTTCTCCAAACCCACATTTCAAAACCCTGAAAACTACGTATATTCTCCTGCTCTAATGACCATGTTTCCGCACCGTACATAACTACGCTCCATTTAACTTCGAAAATGGCGATAATTAATATTCCATGTACATAAGCAATACATAAATGCAAATGAGAAATGTACATGTGAATGTGCTTCCGATGTTGCAGAGCTATCAAATTATGCTACCCTAATGGAAGAAAAAAAAGAGCCCATTTACTTCATGGCACACACGTTAACGTTCTCTGATTGGAGGAGGCAGGTCATTCGATTTTGCAAATAATGATTCTAATGATGTATCTCAAAATCATTTTTTACGCTACTACTATTTTGTGACCAAATTGTGGCAAGATAAGTATTCACTTTTAATCTCTGAAGCTGTGTCATATAAAAGCTGGTAAATATATTGACGGTTCCACTTCAACATATTTGCTTTGAAATGTGCACTCTCCGTTTAATTCGTGTACAAGTACCTGAAAAATACATCTGAGTTCCTTTCAATGTGAGATGATCAACTGATCAGATTCAAATTAATTTCAGTACAGCTTCTAATCGGATTGAATGGTTTACTTTTCTCTTGAGTCCATTTTCACTATAAGGGGAACAGGGGAAGAAGCATAATTTGTTACCTCGTCTACTCGAAGCAATTAGGCAAAGCAAAGGAAGCACGCATGAAAGTATTTTAGCCCAAAGTATGCATTTTCAAAGTTGTGATTAAATTAGAAACTTTAAAATAGAGTAAATGTAATAATAATTATTGATGTTTTCTATTGGTAACCATACCGACTTAAAGGGCAATTGAACTGGACTAAAACAACAAAAAGAGGAAGCGAGACAACGAAGGCCTCGAAACTGGACGTTTGTGCTCTTGAACGATAATTCACGTTGAAGTACACCATCGTTTTTTTGCCTTCGCAAACTGAAAGACCAGAAGATTGACCACTCTAAAAGAGGTATTTGCTCTTTCATATGGGTCAATATAGATAGGAAAAGCGGCATCGAAAGAAAAAATAAAACTAAAGAAAATATTTTATAAAAATAAAGAAAACTCTGAAAATCATGCTTTAGTACAATTCTTAATATTTAAGTAGGTTAAAGAACCTAAGTTTTACTACCAATTATTCGATGTATTCAATGAAGTCATACGCAAAATGTAATATCAGGACTAATTAGCAATCCCAAGTAATAGTGGGAGCTATAACACGTTCGCCTTGATCCATGTGCCTTTGGTTGATCTTACTAATTTTCTGCTTGGCTCAACCTAAGTATTTTTCGCTGTACATTTCTGATTATATTCTCCGTCACCAGCTTCATATCAAAGTCTTTTAACTTTTCGCATCGCAGCCCTTCCTCTTCTCCGGCGACCTCTCATCAACCCCATCACTCCACCGCACGCCGTCAAGGCCCGAGTTCCCTTTCCATTTCCCTCCAAAAACACACACGCACACACACACGAACCCGCCACGCCCGGGGAAAAGAAAACGCGACGGCCATTTTGCACAACTCCACTCCACATCCTAGCAACCCATACTGACATTCATTTTTCACTTTAATAAAATTCCAAAATCCAGTGAAATTCCCCAGCTTTAATGGACTTTGTAACCTTGAACTCAAGATAGAAAAAAAAAGAAAGACCGAGAAGGTCGCATGAAATTACTGTCAGGACACCTCTGGATCTTTTAATTCTGCCTCTTTTTATCCTCAGTGTCCGGCATTGCCTCTCCACCCCTACCGCCCCCTGCCTCGGCGTTTTTCTTTCTAGGGGAGAGGTGGGGGTAGGACGGAGGGAGATTCCATTCTGCCTCCCCCCGCGTCTCCACCCCTCCCGCCATCCCCGGCTCGCCTCACGGTACCTCCGACTTCTCTGGGTGGTTGCTGGACCTTTCTCTCACCACACTCCCGGCTTCGGGTCAAAAACCCCTCCCCAACATGCCACCTCTCACCCCTCTTAACTCCCAACGTGAGAGGAACAGCTGCAAGACGCCAACGAGGAGGGTATTCTTACTGGAAAGCATATCTCTCGTCCACCTTCGGTAAACATTTACATTATTTGGATTAATTTCAATGTTTTTTATTACATTACGAGTAAATTTTGAATGAGCGGTCACATTTGTTTGATATGATACTGCGCTGATTGTAAACTGACAAAATTGAATGCATTAACTTTGAGATAGTTAAAATATCTAGAATTATTCCCAGATCTCTATTCATATTCCTTATTTCTCTCGAAAAAGAAAAGAAAAACTGGGAGCTAAAGGAAAGGTGGGTTAATCTATATTAACTAGGTAATATGATCGTTAGAATGGATTTTATAAAAACGGAAATGATGATGTCGTAGCAAATTCAGTAAATGGTAATTACTCCCTAAAGTACGGAGAGACAATATCACGGCTTGTATTCACCTGCAAAAGTAAATTTCTTAGGGTAATAAAAGAAACTAAAAGGAAAGCAGAGTAATGCTGAGTAGGATTTATGTGACGCAGATAACAAGAAACATAGAGTTGTTTCTGTAAATAATAGAGTGGAACTATTCTTAATTATTTAATCATTATTTTGTGCCACCATAATCTATTTCAAGTCCCATTAACTAGCGAAAGTACCTGCTGGTCATAATATTTAAAAAGAATAATGAATTTCTCATCATTTCATCGAGAGTATGTGCAATACGTACTTATCAATATCAAACACTTCTTAAAAATTTGCCTTTATAAGTAATTCAACAAAACTTTTATGGAATTGAGGCAATTTCCCCAAAGTATTCGAATGATAATACTATGTGTGCACGTCTCCCTGATATTAAAGAAACAACGAGTGACACAATCATAAACAACTAGGATCAATCTAATCATGAAGGATTAATTGAGCAACTCCAATCTCAAAGTTGAGAAACACGAAATAAACAAAAGGCACGAGTAATAAACATCACGAGTAACTAAAGAGTTTGCTTAAAAATTACAACCTTCCTAGAGAACACATACGAGATATCCCAGCCGGAAGATAATTTGCTGGAGGATTGGAATAGCCAACGTTGATCTTTTTTATGAAAAGTGAAATCAACAGTGTCCCATAAATCATTGACCAATATCAATTAAATCCCGTTCATGCAGAAGATTGGAGCGTATAATTATGTAAACCAGCCCTTTAGAGTTAAAGATTTTTCACTAATAGGCAAAACGGATCCCGAGAGAGCATATTTTGTGAAACGCAGCTTGAGTTATTCATTTACGACACTCAGGAGAACCAAGAAATCAAGTGGAAAATATAATGCTAAACCAATAAAGGCTAAATAAAAAGAACAAAAAACTAAATGATTTTCTATGTAACACTCTGTGGCAAAAGAGGCAATGTATTGAACTGGTGTTTAAACTCAGTGCGCATCCAGCTGTAATAGAGTTCCGACTGTGGTTATTATACTTTGCTCACTGCAAACTATGGAATACTATGCGAGTTTTCAGCGAGGGCTCACAATAAATTAATTTAACTTTTAAAGTAAAATATGAACCTAGTGAAAAGACAAAGTTGTGTCATACAAATTTGAAAGGCACACTCTTAAATTATTTTTCTACATATTCGCTATTCAAATCGAGGCATTTATAATAACAATTCGCAAGCTCTTCAATTCTCTGGAGAAATCTGCCTCCTTACATTTTAACCCCCTGTTTACTCCAACATGCAATTCTACGTCTCTGTCAAAGCGCTGTGTTGCAAGCCAAGATTAGCGAGAAAAACGTAATCGTAAATCGGATATTTTAATGAATTTTTTCATTGATTTTTACCGTCAGTTCATCTCTCACAAGGCTAGGCCGGCCACTGCGGTCGGTCCTCGTCGTGGACATGAATGTTGTGGCCATTTTTTAATTAAATTCACCATTGTCACACTTCGTTTTCAGCCATTTTTTCGTCTCCGTACGCTTCATAAAGTTGTCTATGAATTTCATTTGGCTTGTGGTTTTTTACCAGTAAAAACCCAATCACAGGTCTCGCGGGGTTTTCCATTACGGAGCACATTTTAACAGCTCGCAGGCAGTAAAGTAGAAGAATCACAATTTGCACATCACCACAGTAGCACTGCGCACAGAGTGTAGGGACGTTTAGACACCAAGATTGTGGCTCTATCCCTACCCACCGCCAGTCTCTGCCGAAACGTGAGTTACTTTCTGTTCAGCCCTCGTAAAACAAGAAAACGCGCGCAGTAATGCATTTCTGGGAAAATATATTCTTAAGCCCAAAGATTCAAGAGGGCATATATAAAAATAGTGAGCAACGTAAGGTAGTAGGGAGTCAAAATTTTCGATATGACTTCCTATTTTACTAGTTAGGAGCATAGTATAGTAAACACAGAGCAAGCAATAATTGAATATTATCAGTAGAATCTGAATCTGAGCTGAATCAACGAACTTGGTCATTGTTCAGATATACATGCCATCATGAGGAGGAAGTAGCGGACAGGATATACGATCAGTTAGACATAATCGCGTGTGTTCCTGCAGGGAAACATTTGACAGTGGATTGGAACACGAAGGTGGGCGAAGGAAGAGATGGTGATGTAGTAAGGGGCAGTCCTGAGGTAGTAGGGGTTTAGGCACCGCGGGGTCACAGCAATTGAATTCTGCAGAGATAGGGGTTAGTCTTCGCCAAAACTTGGCTTAGAAACCACATAAGACGCAATATATAATATATATGGAAAATTCCGGGCCAGAAACAGCTAACACGGCTAGGTAGAAGGAATGATAAAAAGTCAAACATTAGATTGAGGTGCAAGACATAGTGAAAGAAACGTGATGAAGCACTAACCGTGCTTCACTTGAAGACGCGGGGCGAGGTTAAGGAGATTACAAACAGATGGAAATGGTGCTCTGTACAGGAAATTGAAATCACTGTCCGGAATTAAGAAGGGAAAATTTGTTAACAAATAAATATATGCCACATCAATCATCAATTGGACCAGATAAGATTTTAAAATGATGGAAAGACTATACTACCTTAAACAGTATATCTCTAGCTATATCAGTAGCTCCTTATATCCCTGTATACAGGGATATAAGGAGCCAACTAGATCGCGAGCTACTCTCTAGAGACTTAGACACAATCTCGGATTGGTGCAAGAAATGGGGATCAATACTTAATACAGACAAATATGCAGTTTTGAAATTTTGGAACAAAAGAAGGAAGGAACAACACATAAACTACGAAGTAGAGGGTTCAGTACTAACTACGGCCAAACAAGTAAAGTACTATATGAATAAACGATATGGTAAAAACATTAAACCAAAAACCTTAAATATAGAAAGATAATTAGACGTGGACATTCGACCACGGAACGACTTTAAATTTTAATCAAAGATGGGAAGAAGACTTTTAATAGACTAATTCGTTGAACTTATGAGGGAGGAGTTGGGTCGGATGATTTCGTCAGATCAGTATTAGTTCCTATTCCAAAAAAAGGAAGGATGCCATATGTGAGGACTGCATAAGTTAAGGACTAATAAGTTAAATTTAGTATGGAGCTAAAGCAGATAGAAAGATAAAGGACTTTATTTGAGCGAAATTGAGACCTAATGGTCCCTTCTTTCATTTAACCCATTGTCGTATACGTGTTATATATGGTATAAAATTTATGAAATATAGGCATATATACACATAAATACATAGAGACAGACACAAATTCTTTTTGTACAAATTTTCACATCGAAAAGTAAAGGAAAAGAAAAGAAAAATACGTATGCATAAAATATGTATGTATACCTGTATACATACATACATGCATACATACATATATACGTACATATACATATATAGATTAAGAATACACCTACACATACACGAAGTAAAAGACAGTGATTAGAGAGAAACACTGGGATAAGAAAAGTGTAAGCAAAGAAATAGGTTTGTGGGAAAAGCTAGGGTGAACGTGGCATTGCTCATCTAGTAAAAACCCACGCGGGAAAACACCCACGAAGAGGAGGGGGGTGTGAAAAATCCACGAAAACCCTATTGTTAGGAGAGATGCATATAAATTGTAACAATCATTTTTATATAGTACGCATGTTATTAAATTACTGAAGTTGAAATTATGAAATTAATCATATTGACAAACATTAGGAACAATGAGAAACATAGTATTAACTAAAAATGATGATGAAGATTCTACTGCTTGAGATGACAAAAGAAAGAGCAGAAACAGTGATTTGTGTAGAGGCTGAGTGAAATGAGGGAGGGTATACTGGTTAAGTTGTGTACCTGATGAGAATGAACTTCTGAAGTGCTCTCTTAAATGTTATTGTGGATGGAGAGTTTTTTATGTCATTTGGGAGAGAGTTCCACAGACGACATGAAGTTTGGCTTTGGATTTGAAGAATTGATAACTTGATTGATACTTTGTAGTTCTCAGGATTATCAATTGTAGGATGAAGATGATAATAACATTTTGCGTTAAGGATAATCAGTTTCGGTTCAGAAAAGAGAGAAAGAAGGGTGATATCATAACAAATTGATCAAAGAAGTTAGGACGTAAGAAAAAGAATTGCTTTACGTAAAAGAGCTTCACGAGGAAGGAAAAGATGACAAACATGTTGAATAAAAATGGTAAGAGACGGTTGATTTGATGTGGAGACGAGTTTTGTACTTCACGGAAGCATACAAAAACTACAGGGGTACTACTACTCATTTCCCGGAATCGACCGTTTTAGAATATGTGCTTGATGAAGTTTTGACAAGGAGCGGAAGGTGAACAAGTCAAAATTAAGTAAAATAAAATATATACAATCGTGTGGTATTTCACCATCAGGAAAAATATATGGTAAATAATATTTTCATTATATTGCGGAGATTTCTATAGAATACTCCAGAATCTAGGTTATCAGGAGTGGAGCTACATTCTAGTTCCGCCCTTGCATACATGTATGTTATTACTTTAGGATTGGGAAAATCTATGTCCATCGTAATCTACCCATATCTCCCAGACAAGATTACGCAGTAGTTGGGTGAGATTTGGCATTTTTCTAAATTTTTCTAAGTTCCAGTTTTTTCACAAACCAGGTGGAATTTCTCTGTATATTGTTCAAATCCTTAAATTATTACTTTCTGTTATGAGTCCACAACGTTCGCCACAACATTGACTTTCCATCTTACTAATGAACAAAAAAGCCCTCCCATGGACTAAAACCTTGTCGAGATGGAAGGGCTTGTGTGTTCCGATGACCCTTAGAGCTGTGCTGGCGGGAGTATAAATAATTGCTCCTGGTAGGGTCTCCCATGCCAGATAGGTCGAAGGTTAGGAGCCAGACGAAAGGTAGTCCACGCAGCGTCTGTTCCTCAGTCAGGGGGCTGCAAAGGCGTCTGACCCCAGTGGGGCGGCCATTAAGTGATGGTGTCACGTTAAAAACACTATTGAGGAAGGCAACAGGAAACCACCTCAATTATCATTCCCAAGAATGTAATGATGGGCACTATAGAGAATATGAGTCCTGGCAACTGCGGGACTCGGCCCAAACAGCCGTGTGTCTTGCCCGGCAGCGGGGGAGGCAAGGCTTCCGCGGTCGTCATCCAACGAAATCCTTGCAGGGAAGAAATAACAGCAGCAGGAGAGAAGACGTAGAAGAAGACGAAAGTAGTTAGAATAGGAACATGGAACTTCAGGACAATGTTGTGGACAGGTAAATTAGAGAATATTAAGCAAGAGATGGGAAGAGGTAATATAGATGTTTTAGGCCTTTAGGAGGTGAGATGGAAGGATAGCGGGGATTACTGGAGTGACAATTATAAAGTGATATACAGCGGCGGGGATGAGAGCCAACGAGGGGTTGCCGTAATATTAAATAAAGGGGTAGGAATAAGCGTAGTCAACATTGAGCAAGCCACTGATAGAATTTTACTCATAGAGATTAAAGCAGAGCCGACGAACTTGATCATTGTTCAGGTATACATGCCACCGAGCAACCACAAGGAGGAAGAAGTTGATAGGATGTACGATGAGTTAGAGGATATAATCGCGTGTGTTCCTGCAGGGAAACATTTGATAGTGATGGAGGATTGAAATGCGACGGTAGGCGAAGGAAGAGAGGGTGGTGAGGTGGGGGATCATGGGTTAGGCACGAGGAATGAACGCGGGGTGAAAGCATTTGAATTCTGCAGGAGACAGGGGTTAGTCATCACCAACACATGGTTTAGACATAACAAAAGGCGTAGGTATAAATTGAAAATGCCAGGGGACTCAGAAAGGTATCAGTTATGGTTAGGTACAGGTTTAGGAACAGTAACATAAATTCGCACAGTTTCCCAGGAGCGGATGCGACCCTTGACCACAATTTAGTTGTTATGAAATGTAACGTCCGTTTCAAAAAGATATGGCAAGGGCGGCGTGTTAGGAAATGGAACGTAGAAGCATTAAATGGATTAACGACGAAGGAGTATCAGCAGGCTGTAAAGAAAATGATGGATGACGGTAAAGAACTGAGTACTATCAAAAAAAAAATGGGAATGTATCAAGCGAGGGAGATCGGAAGCCGCAAAACACCCTATAGGAACCGTTTACGGGAAAAAGAAAAGGAAACCATGGGTAACGGATGAGATGATTGCAAAGATGGATGAGGGAAGAAGATGGAAAAATGTAAACACAGAGTTAGGCAAAATGAAGTACAAAGAGTTAAACAATAAATTGAGAAGGGGCACAAATAAAGCAAAGGAAGAATGGTGGAAAACGCAATGCGAGGATATGGAAAGGAAGAATGGTGGAAAACGCAATGCGAGGATATGGAAAGTTTACAGAAGAGAGGTGAAATTGGTGCTCTATTCAGCAAAGTTAAGTTATTATCGGGAAGTAAGAAGGCAAGATCTGTGCTAACAGTTAAAGATAAGTGGGGTAAGATAATAGTTGAACCAGGAAAAATCCAAGAGAGATGGAAGGAATACATAGAAACACTGTATGGTAAAGAACTTAGGCCGACAAGGTTAGACATAGAAAAGGAACATGACGTAGAAGAAGATAGCTTAGGTCCAGGCATACTCGACGATGAAATAGAAAGGGCATTAAAGGAGATGAGAGGAAATAAGGCCGTGGGGGTGGACAACATACCTGTAGAACTGTTGAAATGTTTAGGAAAATGCGGGAAGAAGGCCCTATACAGGCTGATTCGTAGTATCTATGAAGAAGGAACCTGGCCGGAAGATTTTGTGAGATCGGTGTTAGTTCCGATTCCAAAAAAGGCAAAGGCTACATCATGTGAGGATTACAGAAAAATAAGTTTGATATCCCACGCAGCTCAGGATCATCAACAAAGGATAGAGAGTAAGGCAAATGATTACTTAGGGGATGATCAGTTTGGGTTTAGGAAAGGAAGAGGTACGCGTGATGCCATTGTAGTAATGAGATCACTAATCGAGAGGAATATATTCAAGAAGTTTTCTCGGGTTTCACCGGGTCAGGTTGATAAAGTGCACCGACGTTTCGAAGGCTGACTCTGCCATCGTCTTCAGGGTGAAGGGATCTGACTTTTCCATCGTCTTTAGGGTCACTTCACCCTGAAAACGATGGCAGAGTCAGCCTTCGAAACGTCGCTGCACTTCATCAACCTGACCCGGTGGGAAACCCGAGAAAACTTCTTCAATACCATACGCCGGGAAAACCTGAGATCCGAGAGGAATATAGAATACAATCAGGACGTTTTTGCCTGTTTTGTAGATTTCAAAAAAGGGTTTGACAGAGAGAAATGGGAAAAACAAATGCCGGTTTTGCAGAAAATAGAAATGGATTGGTGGGACAGGAGACTGATCCGCAACCTGTACATGTCTCAGACTGCTCAGGTGCGAGTGGGGAATGGAGAGTCCGGATGGGTAGTGTTAGGAAGAGGTGTAAGGCAGTGTTGCTCATTGTCACCGGTGCTGTTCAACGTATATGTGTAGGAAATGATAAAAGAGGCATGGGAAGAACTGGAGGTAGGAATGAAAGTCCGAGGGGAATTCGTAAAATGGGTTAGGTTTGCTGATGACCAAGCTTTAGTTTATCAGTCAGCCAAGGGGTTGCAAGCATTGTTGAGTGAATTGGAGGTTCAGTGCGATAAATATGGGATGTGAATCAATATTAATAAAACAAAGGTTATGCGATTTTCCAGAAAGCAAAAGGCTATGCTAAATATTAAAATAGGCGGGGAAAAAATAGAGCAGGTAGAACAGTTTACATATCTCGGAAGTGTTTTGGACCAATATGGTCAAAGTGGTAGGGACGTAAGGAGAAGAATTGCGCTAGGCATGGAGGCTTTCTCAAGGTGGAGGGAGTTGATGACGGGGACGTTGAGTAGGGATGTTAAGACAAGACTCGTAAAAACTCTGATATGGAGCGTAGCTATGTACGGCGCGGAAACGTGGTCGCTGAAGCAGGAGGATAGACGTAGATTGGAGGCTTTTGAAATGTGGGTGTGGAGAAGAATGGAGAAGGTGAAATGCACCGAAAGGAAAACTAATGAGGAAGTACTGGAGATGGTGGGGGAGGAGAGGGGTTTGTTGAGAGAAATCCTATGGAGGCAGGAAAAATGGATGAAAGGCGTATTGAGAGGAAGTGGAATGTTGAAGAAGATAATAGAGGGGAGAATGTTGGGCAAGCGAGGAAAGGGCAGGAACAGGATAGCGATGTTGGATGGAATGAAGGGAGGAAGGAAGTACACAGAGATGAAGAGAGACCTGATGTAGAGTAGGTTGCTGGATTCGGTTTTGTTTGGAGTTACAAAATATTTATTAGATTGTTGTGTATATCGAAAAACCTACCTTAACCGGTAGTTTACCCATAATAATAATGAAGAAAGAGTCGCGTGCTTCGGTCATTTTTACGCTTGCATCTCAATTATGTTTTTTCCGAATGAAACTTTCCCCAGGACAACACCGCATGAGATACGCTTGCGCTTGCCACAAATTGCGTCCGAAGCAATGATTTACATGACAGCCGGTCCTCGATAAGGTGTGTGAAATTGCAGGAAAGTTCGACTGTTCATCAATTCAAGAATTGTATTATCGTGAATTTATCGATAGGTATAAGATTCTAGAAGCCACATTGAGAAAAATTCGTCAACACTTTTTAAATTGTACACAAGTATTTCACTATGTGAATGGATTCTAATTCTGAACCGAGTTTTCGATTCTAGTTTCTAAATAAATAATCAGTCAAGCAGGTAGTCAATGCTATTATTGTTCTTAGAGTGACGGTGTCTATGTTATGTTTTTTTGAGGCTGCATTTTTAGTATACTGCTGAAATAACCCTCACTCTCATGTATGATAAGAAAATCATCACCATAGAGAGGATCTATACGTGAATTATAGATCCTTGTGTATCTCAATATAATCCCTCACCATATTTATTTTTCCAAAATTGAAAAATTTCACTTGTTATTGCTTGATTGATATATTGTTCTAATCAATATAATGCTATACATGCTAGTAATGGTGATATTGTTCCATCTTTAATTGTACCGCATTTAGTGGGTTTAAACTTTGCATCTTCCAAAACGCCTGCTTCCAACCATCCTTTTATAATTTTCTTAGATTTGGTGTGGTATTGAGTTTTTCTAACATCATACTGCAACTTTAGGCCGGACAACAGAAGAAAAATTAGAGATATATGCGATTGAAGTGTAGATTCAAAGAGTCTCTTTACCCCGGCGTTATTCAAAACCACCGTAAAATGGTAAAACGTGCATAGAAACATTTTAGTACCAATTTTCCTTGTATGGGCTTTATTTATGTTTTAATACTTCTCCTAAAACACACTCCCGTAGAAGATCACTGGGCATGGTGTAGACGTAGATGAGGAGCGAAGTACGAGACGAAAAGGGTAAATAGCACATTGGCAGCGACAAACACGAATGCGAAACTGTTAACCGCCAAGTGGTCCAAACGAAATGGCAGCAATCGAATCGAGATTCGGTTCCTGGCATCCGCACCATAAATCCTACGTTTCTGCAATTGTTTTCTCCGCCCGCGGCACTGTAGCTTAAGGTAAATGGAACAGAGAAATTTCCAGAAGCGAAATCAACCACGATTGCTACACTGCAGGAGCGGAACCAGGGAAATACGTTTGCTTTCCTCTTTGAAAGCTAAATTAAACATTTCGTTTCCCCACGAAGTGTAAGTCAAGGAAATAATGGAATGTGTCTCGATTGAGACAGCATTGAATCAAATCAAGTCTTTTGATTCCATTTTAGGTTAATGCATAATGGAAAGGCTTCATTTAAGAAACCCGACTTTACGAGACAAATATTGGAAGATTACTCGGATACTACAGTTGTATTACGTTAAGGAAAGATCTTTTTGAACTCTGATCAGACCTCACCTTGTAATGCCTCGAAAATTCACTGAAGAGAACCAAATTTCAAAATTTAGGAAGATACAGAGACAACCTCTTTAGCGAAAAATCCTCATAACCGAACGGAAATCGTTACGCTATAATCATAAATCATGGGTTGGGAGGTAATGAGCCACTGGAATAACAAGTATTATCAACTCACTGTATACATACGACTTGTACTTATTTCAAAACTTAAACTGTGATGAATAACGATAAAGGCTATTTAAATTGCCTTGCATTACCTTGGTAAGCGAGATCACAAAAAGAAAATGAGCGAGGCTAACCTAGGTGGGGCTAACCTAGAGTAGAAATCATATTCTTTGCACAATCAGTGAGCTTGGGGGGGGGGGAATTCCATTTAAGTACACAACAATTCAATCTGAGTAATAATAAAATGTTTCGCAATGTTTATGCATCGCAAATGAATGAATTGTGATACAAATTAAATTCTATTAACCGTCCAAATTTATGCTACCTGGCATACGTGTACCTGTTAGACGGCTTGCAGGTTGAGAAGCAGGTGTACTCGTAGAACGTCGTTAGGTATAAATTAATATTTTAGTATCCAAGAAATAGCTAGTGAAAATTTGCCATAAAACGTTGCGAGTGCCACGAAAAAAACAGGTATTGAATCATTTAACTGCCTGCTCATAAAGCTACGCCGGAGTAATCGCGCAATCACCGAGCTCCGGAAGAAATTAATAATGCTCCAAAAGAGGCATGCATACAAATCGTTCAAATGAATCGTTGTCTTCTTAGACTCATTGTTCTGTATTACGCAGCATGTTCGTAAAGTTATAAAAAATAGTGCAAGCAAAAGACACAAATGGTACCTTATGAAGTAATATAGTACACTTAAAAGTGTGGCAATGATGAAGTTGTGTTTGAGAGAAATCGCCGGCTACCACGTTGAACTCGTTGCTCATATGTCACGTAACCGCTTATCAATATGACAAAAACGATAGCTACTAAACAAATGTTATTTTTATATGTTCAAGAACAAATTATAATTGACATTTTTTATTTCAAAATATACATGTAATTCGTTCAAACGTTCATTTTTAGTTCAACTTTAGTTAAATTTGTTAAAGCAAACTTGTCTCAGCTGTATTATTTTTTTAATACAATAGTTAAGTCGATGATTACAAGTTGATCTGGTGGTAACATGATGTGGCAAACAAGAAATAATTCAATTATTACTCATACAGGAAATAAAACTATATGACGAGATATGAACAATATACTCTAAAAATGTATAGAATTTTTTCTCAGCTTAGTCCTAATCGTTCCTTGGGAAAGCCTTTAGGGTACTTTGGGGTAGAGCATTCCAATCTTATTCTATCCCACAATCAAAAGAAGAATGTTCTTCCTGTATTAGAAAAATGGCTTCCATCTAGTATATTGCCTTCAAACTATAACCAACATAACCTTGGTATTGTAGCCCATGGTACGGCCAAGCAGTTTTTTGTATCCAATGAATAGCAGAGAGACTCCTCACGTCCAACATTTTAACTTGAACATAATAACCCGGCATATTTTGCAAATTTTCCAATACAACTCTTGGGGTGTAGGAAAGTCCAAAATATTCCGTTTAGCTATCAACGCTCTAACAATTTAACTCCAAATTTACAAAAATCATGAGAAGAACGATTTAGTCGCATCTGAGACATTCTCTATTGGTGGAGTTCATGCACAACGGACTAAAATTTATTTACCCTTGCCAGCGCTTCGACTGCGCCCACATTTAAAGTAGAGGTAAAATTCCGTAGCCGCTCGAATTCCACTTGCAGCGAATGGAGAGGGAGGGGCGGGGATGGATATGAGGTGGGCGGAAGGGAGGAGTGTAAACGTAAAACAAACCCAGCACTCGGTCATTCCGTCCCCGCGCAGGACGAGGGGACTGGATGGATGTCACTCGCAGGCAGACTCCAATCGAACTAGCGGACCTAGAGCGGCCTCGGCTAAGCGAAACGTCCTTTTGTTCCAAAGAGTGACGTGCGAAAGAACGCAGCCATCCCTCGCAGTGACAAGGAGGGGAGAGAGCTAGATGGATGCACTAAAGAACCTCACTGTTAAATATGTTAATCGTCAATTTAATTACTCTCTCCTTGAGCGAATTCTCCACCAGTTATCTGTAAAAGCATATGAACGCGAGAAAGAGATAGGCATTTTCACTTTGAACCTAGATGCGCTCACTTCATATGCGTGGATCCGTACGTATCCTTAGAATTAGAAGTGACTAGTACAAATTCTAACGCGCGTTAGTGTGATATGCATTTCGGTTTGAGTCACACGTGAGAGCTATTTACTTTCAGGAAATTGGAAGGTTAATTACGGGCGCATTGAGTTTCAAGATCAAAAGCATTCATGAAACTCCCGGCCCTAAGCCCTAATTCGGTAGATCGGAAAGCAATGCAATCAAAAGCATAGGCTCTGAGAGAGCATTTCCCCAAAAAGCAACCTCTTATGCGGCGACATGAACGAAATGAGGCACCTGTTTTTCGGGAATAAATTACACACATCGAATGCTGCACAGACTCCTCGTGGGATGGGATATTAATATAATGCATAAGACACCGATGTTGAGCCCAGACACTGTAAATAGTAGCTGCTTTCAAGATGTTTTTCCGTATTAAGAAACTTTCACTGAAAATGTCTCCCCTTGAAGCTCAAGCGCTTCATGAGAAACATTCCAAATTTGTCATGTCATGTAATTAAATTGAGAATTGGGTTGCCGGGGAAATAAAAATTAAATTTTGGAAATTAGAAGTAAAAAGTAATTTAAAAGAATCCATGAAGCAATTGCCAAACGTATTCCATGGGAGCTCTCAGAGTTCAACCCATTTGTTTGCGTGTAAAATGTTGCCTCCTGAAAAGGATTTTACTCGTATTTGTTGCCGTATTTTGAGTTAATAAATTGCTCTCATCTTATGTATTTGCAGGTTTTCTAAACCTTGGAGGCAGACAAAATGGGCATATTATGTTTTCCAAGTAACTAATTATCCATTTGGGCGTTCATCTCGACCATCTCGTTCATCTCTCCACATTAAGGATCTAGAAGAAGTAACGTGACTTACCTTAGAGAGGATAATGAAAGCACTAATTTGACTTCGCGAGATATTGCCCAGAAACATTTGCGATGCCTGGGCCGTACATTGCCTTGTTGCGATATCTTGCCAGTAGCTTTCAAAAAAAGACCTTAGCGATTTATAGGATCTTGGAGAATATTCTGTACGGACCTATACCATTTACAGTTGTCTGTGATGGTATAACATGGTGATGTACAGGCTGATCGAATACATAAATACATATAGACAGACACAAATTCTTTTTGTACAAATTTTCACATCGAAAAGTAAAGGAAAAGAAAAGAAAAATACGTATGCATAAAATATGTATGTATACCTGTATACATACATACATGTATACATACATATATACATACACATACACAAAGTAAAAGACAGTGATTAGAGAAAAACACTGGGATAAGAAAAGTGTAAGCAAAGAAATAGGTTTGTGGGAAAAGCTAGGGTGAACATCGCATTGCTCACCTAGTAAAAACCCACGCGGGAAAAAACCCCGAAGAGGAGGGGGGTGTGAAAAATCCACGAAAACCCTATTGTTAGGAGAGATGCATATAAATTGTAACAATCATTTTTATATAGTACGCATGTTATTAAATTACTGAAGTTGAAATTATGAAATTAATTATATTGACAAACATTACGAACAATGAGAAACATAGTATTAACTAAAAATGATGATGAAGATTCTACTGCTTGAGATGACAAAAGAAAGAGCAGAAACAGTGATCTGTGTAGAGGCTGAGTGAAATGAGGGAGGGCATACTGGTTAAGTTTTGTACCTGAGGAGAATGAACTTGTGAAGTGCTCTCTTAAATGTTATTGTGGATGGAGAGTTTTTTATGTCATCTGGGAGAGAGTTCCACAGACGACATGCTGTAACATGAAAATATTTGTGATAGATTTCCGTGCGATGGTGTGCGACAAGAAGTTTATTGTTACCCCTAGTATTCCTGTTGTGGCTTCAGCTAATGGGGAGGATATTTTTGTATAAATATTTAGGTTTTTTGTTAGAGAATATCCTGCAGAAGCATTGAAAGCATATGTACATGCCTGCGGCTTTCTAGCTTTAAGCAGGATATTCTTGTAAATTAGTCGGAGATATGATCGTATTTTCTTAGATCACATATGAACCGCACACGGGTATTATGGGTCTTCTGGAGTTTGGCTTTCAGTTCTCCTGAAAGGTCTTGCTCTACTACATCACAGTAATCAAAGTGTAAAATAAGAAGAGAGGATACCAGAAGCATCTTTAAGGAGGGGGAGCAATGTGCTTTAACCTTTTCAGTGAATGCAGGGAAGAGTTTATTTTTCTGCAGATAGCAATTGCATGATCAGTCCAAGATAACGTTTCATTAATGGTTACACCTAAATTATTTACTGTCCTTAGGTATGGTGTAATACATCCTTGCAATTTTAGAGGTGGAAGTTTATCAATATTTGATTTAGCATGTAGTTTATGGTAACCGATCATGATGGACTGACTTTTGATTGGGTTTATTTTCAGTAGATGTTTTATACCCCATAATGACAAAGCAGCAAGATCTGAATTAATTTCGTTGATAATTCTAGGAAGGTCATGAAGGCGGGAATAAAAGCTGATGTTTGCAATTTGATATACATTTACTAATATAATTTATATGGAGAGAAAAAAGCAAGGGTCTAAGAATGGATCCTTGTGGAACAACCCCGTGTATTTGAAGCCAACTGGACGTTGAATTTTGTGCGATGACTCTTTGAAATCGGTTACTTAGGTAAGAGCAAATCCATTTTAAAGACGTGAAAGAGAAGCTCAGGATTCGAAATTTTCCTAAGAGAATATCTTTGTCACTAGAGTCGAAGGCTTTGGTAAAGTCTAGGAGAGTCATTATTGTTACCTCTTTACGATCCATGGATAGTCGGATGTCATCTGTTATTTTAAGTATAGCGGTAGCTGTACTGTGGGAAGGCCGAAAGTCTGATTGTAGAGGATCAAGTAAGTCATTTTCATTGAGAAATTTTGAGATTTGTTCGTTTATGAGTCTCTCGAATGTTTTTGATAAGGGAGGCAAAATGCTTATTGGTCTGTATTTGGTGACGTTATTGGGTGTGGGTTTTTTTGGAATGGGACGTACGAGGGCGTGTTACCAGAGCGAGGGATATGTTCCAGTTAGACCAATTAAAGATATGAGTTATAACAGGAAGCACATTGGGAAGTGGTTTGTGCAAGAGAATAGCTGAAATTCCGTCAGCACCATCTGAGGAAGACTTAATTTTTTTAAGGGCCTGCAGGACTTGCATTTGTGTAACGGGAGACATTTTGAATGAGCTAGCAGCAGAAACTGAAGTTGATCTAGAATTATAGAAATTGTATAATTTTTCATTTTTTGCATCAAGGTCAATTTCCGTCGGCGGGGTTGTGAATAAACGGTTTAGATCATCTGGAGAAACGTCAGTAGGTGGGGAGTGTTGATTTTTAGTTTTGCCGACACCAAGGTACTTCAAGCTTTTACAGAATTGTGACGCGGGCACTTTAGATATTTGAAGGCATATCTGACCTTGGAATTTTTGATTACTTGCTTAGTTTTGTTACGAAGTTTTTTGAGATATCGAATAAATTATCATTTTCATGTTTTTTAAATAGGCTGCGTTTGCCTGCGCATCAAGGCTTTTATTTCATCTGTTATCCATAGGGATCGTGGTTTGAACAGTCGGATTTTTCTTAACGGTGCATGTTTGTCTCCTAGGTCATTTAATAACGTATTAAATAGTTCTACTTTTTTATCTATATCATTGATGACTTCAATAAACTGCCATGGAATGGTAGCAGCATCGAATACTAGGTCTTTGTCGTCTATGGACTTAAAATCGCGAATATGAATAAATTTCTGCTTAAATTTAGGACATCTGAATAAGTTAAAAATAATACATCATACATGGATATTCCTGGGGCATAAAGTTGCCCGTTTGTTGTGATTTTGTCAGGGTTGGCTATAATTATTGCATCAAGCCATGTGGCTGATGAAGATGTATGATGGGTAGGTTCTAGGGGAGGTATGCTTAGCCCAAGGGTTGACATGGAGTTAGTAAATATTTTAGAGTCATAAGTTGAGGAAAGAAAGTTGGCATTGAAATCACCGATAATTATAATATGGTCATAGTTCGGTATATGGGAAGATAAGGCTTCTTTGAAATCGGAAAAAGAACCCACCTTGGGCGGGCGGTAAACGATGCCTAAAAGAATTTTTTGGAGATTGAAGGTTATCTCTAAGAATGCAAACTCGGGTATTTTGCAGTAAATGGAAGAACTTTTTGATTTTATTTTCAACGAGAGATCTTCTCTCACCTACGCCTCCACCACCCTTACCGATACGATCATAAGTCAGTAACATAGTGAGGTTTCTTGATAGTAGGAAAATACTAAGCCACCACCAGCATGGATTTAATAAGAGCAGATCTTGCGAAACACAATTAGGTCTTTTCATGCATGAAATACTTAGATCGGGAGAAAAAAACACACAAGTCGACGCAGTATTCCTAGATTTCAAAAGAGCCTTCGATAAAGTCCCACACAATCAATTTTTACACAAACTTAGTTGATATGGAATCAATGATAAAATTATTAATTGGATTAGAGACTTCTTGTCAAATCGCAAACAAATAGTAGTCATCGATGGGTTGTGCTCAAAGGAAAGAGATGTAACATCGGGCGTCCCCCAGGGAAGTGTAATAGGGCCTCTTCTATTCTTAGTATACATTAATAACTTAAGCGCACACGTTAGCAGTAATCTCAGGTTATTTGCTGATGACACGGTGGTATACAGGGATATAAGGAGCCAACTAGATCGCGAGCTACTCTCCAGAGACTTAGACACAATCTCGGATTGGTGCATGAAATGGGGATCAATACTTAATACAGACAAATACGCAGTTTTGAAATTTTGGAACAAAAGAAGGAAGGAACAACACATAAACTACGAAGTAGAGGGTTCAGTACTAACTACGGCCAAACAAGTAAAGTACTACCTTGAACAAAAAGTTCCCGGAATAACCACCGTGTGGCGCCCCCATCGTTCCGATTTGAGTTCTGTTTTTTTGTTAAATTGGTACATCTGTTGTTGATATTCCCTTTAAATCTTAGTGTCATAACTTGACATTTGCAAAAGTTACGTAGCCAAGAGTACATCTATCTCTGCGTGTTGGCGATTTTTTACAATTGCAGAAATGGATTGAAATTTGCAACAACGAACTTGTATTAAATTTTGCGTAAAAAACGGATTTAGTGGCGCACGGACGCTGGAAATGTTGGAAAAGTGTTTCGGCAACGATTCTCTAAAAAAAACGGTCGTTTACCAGTGGCACGAGGGGCTCAGAAGTGGTCGTGAGTCAATCGAAGATGATGAACGCAGTGGCAGACCGTCGACATCGAAAGTCGGTGAAAAAATTGATAAAGTAAAAGAAATGTTGGTCAATAACCGCAAATTAACCATCAGAGAAATAGCGGAGGACTTGAACATTGCCTATGGATCCGCCCAAGACATTTTGGTTAATGATTTGGGTTTCCGTCGTGTAGCAGCAAAGTTGGTGCCAAAAGACCTCAATTTCATGCAAAAAAGAGACCGTGTTGACGTCGCAAAAGACATGATTTGCGAGGCTGAATCCGATCCCACATTCATCAAAAGGATCATTACTGGAGATGAGACGTGGGTTTATGAGTACGACACGCAATCCAGACATCAGGCAAGTGAATGGCGTTCACCAAATGAGCCGAGACCAATAAACCACGTCGTTTTCAGTCAAAAAAGAAGGCAATGCTGACGGTTTTCATGGATTACAACGGTGTAGTGCATCATGAATGTTTGCCAGAAAACCAGACAGTAAACAAAGAGTATTATTTGGGCGTTATGAGACGTTTGCGTGAAGCAATTCGCCGAAAGAGACCAGAAATCGTCGCACAGTGCGTCGAGACCGTCGCACAGTGCTATCATTATTCGTAATTTTTTGACGAAAAATGCAACAAATACCATCCAACAGCCACCGAATTCACCTGATTTGGCTCCCTGTGACTTCTTTCTGTTCAATCGAGTTAGAAAACCATTACGGGGAACGCGTTTTAGCAGCCGAGAGGAAGTAATGGAAAAATCGCAGGAAGCACTGATGGACATACCGAAAACCGAATATAAAAATGTTTCGAGGATTGGATCAAGCGCTGGCATAAGTGTGTTGCAGTCGATGGGGATTACTTTGAAGGGGACAATATAGATTTAGATGAATAAACTTGTATTTTTAATTTTCTGAATAAATTCCGGGAACTTATTGATCAAGGTAGTATTTGGGGGTAGTTCTGACACCACGCCTTTCATGGGGAGCACATATCAGGACAATATGCGGATCCGCTTTAAAGAAACTGGGCTTCATTTAACGGATGGTAGAGAAATGTAATGAGAAAGTTAAAGAGAGGTGTTATTTTGATGTAGTTAGACCACATTTGGAATACGCCGCAAGTAATTGGGATCCTTGGGAGAAAATCTGGCAAAAAGAACGAGATAAAGTTCAGAGAAAATCCGCCAGATCCGTGAAAAATAAATATGACAAGAACACAAGTGTAATAGGTCTCTTAGGGGACTTAGGCTGGGAGCCCCTTGAAATACGAAGAGAACAAGCGAGACAAACTTTTAGAAAGATTCAGAACCAGCGAGTTTAACGATGACACAAAAGGAATAATAATGGCTCCACACTACTTAGGTAGATCAGATCGCATAGATAAATTAAGGGAGATAGATTCCATAACAGATAGATTCAAATACTCATTCTTCCCCAGAACAATCACAAATCATAATAGTAAGAATCCGAAGTCCATTTAGAAATATTAAAACCATTTAAGTTACACGTCAGAACAAAATTAAAAATGCAAAGATTGTGTATCCCGCCACACGCCCTTGCGGCGGCTTGCGGGGTATTATGTAGATGTAGATGATCTCTGTCTTCATATGAGATAAACAATTTTTAAACAATTTTAAACAGTTTTTTAAAACTGGATAAAACAATTTTTAAGTGATCGTGTCCAAACAGTCGTCCTGGACGGTGTATCATCCGA
Source organism: Hetaerina titia (assembly GCA_037158775.1). NCBI lineage: Eukaryota > Metazoa > Arthropoda > Insecta > Odonata > Calopterygidae > Hetaerina > Hetaerina titia. The sequence goes on along the minus strand of CM073768.1, from coordinate 8,455,880 downwards.
TACTGTCAAGGTCACGTCGGGTGTACCACAAGGAAGTGTCATAGGTCCCCTCCTTTTCCTTATTTACATAAATGACCTCAGTACCGTAGTTAATAGCAAGCTCCATCTTTTCGCCGATGACGCAGTAATTTATGGGGACATTCAAAGTCACGAAGACAGAGTCGTGTTAGCCAACGACCTAGATGCAATTCAAAATTGGTGCGATACATGGCAATTGGAATTAAATTTTTAAAAATGCGTATTAATACATTTTTGGGAAAAGAGTAATTCCCTCCCTTATAGTTACAAAGTGAAACAAACCAATATCGCAAGGGTAGATTCCTTTAAGTACTTGGGTGTAACAATTACTCACGATCTGTCCTGGGGAAAACACGTACGAGAAATATGCGGTCGTGCTAATAAAAAATTGGGATTTTTGAAAAGAGTGCTAGGTAAATGCGATGAAAAAGTAAAAGAACGATGTTTCCTTGCCTTGGTCAGGCCCCACCTAGAGTATAGTATGCTGCCAGTATATGGGATCCTCATAGCATAAATTTGGTTTCGGAATTAGATCGAGTTCCTTTTCCGATGACATCAAGGATATAATACGAACACCAACGTATTACGGTCGAAGGGATCACGAATATAAGACTAGAGAGATAGACTGCAAGACTGACAGGTTTAAAATGTCATTTCTTCCTATAACGATAAGGGACCAGAATGCTTGTAGCCGAAATTCCCCAGGACTTAGTTCATTACAATAAGTATTAACGTACAGGTTAGGGACTTCGCGAGGATGTATATACATGTGTGTGTATATATATATATATATATATATATATGGAAATATATATATATTTTTTTTCTTACAGGTTCCCCCCACCTTTCCTCACCTAACCCCCAACCCCTTCAACCCTTACCCTTCCCTCATGGTGCTACACCCCCTGCCACACACCTTTTTGGTGGCTCGCAGGGTATTTATGTAGATGTAGATGAAACTTTACGATGATGGGACAAGGATGATTGTTCAATTCCTTAAACGGACCTATTCTGCTGCATCGGTCAAGGGACATGGGGTTCACGCTTACCATTAGTGTATTAACGAAGAAATCTGCGGCTACATGTAGGCAGTTTTCACTTTTTCCTTCTTTGATCCCATGCAGAAGAAGACAATTTCTTCTCGAGTACTGTTCAAGATCATCAAGGCGGTAACGCTCTTCAATATCCTTCAACCTTTCAGAAAGATGCTGTAGATCTCCGTTGATTCCATTTCGGATTTTAAATAAACAAGGAACGTAGCTACGGTCGTGAATCAATGGAAACAAAAAAATGCCGTGACCTTAAACTTGAGATTTCAAGTATACGGTCTCGGCATTCTTTGTTTTCTTCCATTTCGGAATTGGACGAATCTTTCTTCGAGCGATGTGATTTTCAACTTCTTTTCTTCAAAGCCGTCCTTCTTCGCCGTTTCTCGCTCTGCTTGAAAATTCGCCATGGTTTTCTTTATTGCATCCAACATGGACTTTAACTCGGCGTGGTCGTAGGAAAGATCGTCCTTTTGTCCGTTATGGTTGACCTTGGGAGGCATTGCAGCAGTGAGTATTGTCTGGGAGTGAAAGTGGGACGGAGCGACCGCTAGACACGTAAACCCTCCACGAACATTCGAGCAAGACTTTGATAGTATACTGATTGCTACCATCAAAATTCCATGAAGAATGAACAGAATTTTTTTCAATAAAAGTATTACTTGTTAAAAATATCTGAATAAACCTATGAACAACCACGCACGCATTCGTTGTGGTTCGGCTATGAACAGTCTCGGATCCCTGTTGCGCACAAGCTGTTTTCCAAGTGTGATTTTTCTGTTAACAACGAGTGGGTATAACACCCAATGAAGTTTCCAATGTTTCTGATAGTACCCTCAACATTATTCAAGCATCTTCTCCTAAAATAGCAGCCACGATATTAATGTTAACGAGGTGCGTTCAGGTTCTAAAGGTACCCAAAGTTTTTCTCGAGGCTGGGAGTAAATTACACATGCCTTTGAGCCTAAAATACGCGCGCACTCTATTTGAATAAAATACATAGATAAGCCGCACCAAACGGAGCACAAGGTTCGTATAGCTCCGCTAGAATGTGCATCGTTTTCAATACATAAAATGGCATCATTTTTTTAATGCAATAACAGTGGGTCAAACGTTCTCTCCTTTGATGTAGTGTAAGACCATTCGAATTCCATCGTCAATTCAGTAAGACCTGCGGTAGTTGAGTTATGGATGTAAAATTGTTCGTTCGTGGATGCGATAGCTCAAATAAGACCGAACGTCGTGTCGCAAAGGATCCAAAAAGACTAGGCTAAGAGCCAGCCGATTTTTCCAGGGGGAAAAAGGGTCCCTTGTTGCCCCGCGTGTAACCTCGATGCCTCAGACGAATTGAATGTGCTTAAATGTCCAACGCCTGCCACTGATGCAAAACTGTAGGTCAAACCAATAGAAATTATTTCCAGCATAAATTGAATATTAAGCTTAAAAAGCAATAAAATACTAACTATTGTGCAAAGTGAATTAGGTTATTAAAATTTATGACAACTCCTAATTAAACGAACCTTGTATAAGGTCTGTCCCAAAAGTAGAATGGCTTATTTTTTCCCGGATAGAACGAAGGACGGGTGGCGGTTTTTCTGACTGGATTCGATGGAGGGGAGTCTCAGAAAAGGTTGCAGGTCGGTGGCAGTTTGCTCTCAGCCTTTTCGGAGCGCGGATCGTGCGTCTGCGGAGCCTCTATAACGTGACCTCGTTACGCTTCGTCGTGAATTGGTAATTGGAACAGCGATGCACCATCAAAAGTTGCGTGAGTCTGGGAAAAACCGGAAAAGACTCTTGCTCAAGTAAGCTTATGGTAATAACGTTATGGATAGGTCGAATGTTTTTGTGAGGTGGTACAAGTTGTTTCGAGAGGGTTGAGAAGATGTTGAATACGAACGTTCAGGATACCCTTCGACCTTAAAAAGTGACGAAAATCATGCAACAGTGAAGGCTTTGTTGGGCAGGGATCACAGATTGTGTTCGAATGGTTTATGATGAACTTAGTTTCCCTAAGAGTGATGTCTATCAACTTGTAGCGGAAAATATGGGCATGAGAAAGGTGCATGTGAAGTTGGTGCCGCGAGTGCCCTCGGACGAACAAAAGGCAACTTGCACCCGGATCGCTTCTCGGCCACGTGAGTGAGTATCCAAATTATTTTCAGGCCCACCAGACTTATTCCTCTCCTCCTCATGCCTCAAATCCATGCTGAAAGGACGCCACAACGGCTCGGCGGAAGCGTTACAACAGGCCGTGACGAGGGAGCTTAGAAGCGATCGGGGCGCCTTCTAACAGAAGCTGTACGAGGCGTGGAAAACCCACTTGGAAGCGATGTGTGGACGCACAAGGGTGTTGCTTCGAAGACTTTCGATTGAATGTATCAATTCTGGCAATATTTTTCTTTAATCGACTTAGTCCTACTACTTTTGGGACGGACCTTGTATTATGCGCCTTGTCCACCCAAGATACTTGAAGTATCTGACGCACCTTACTCTTCTACAATCTATTTCCATGTGATACTTTTCATCAATAATTTCTTGAGTAGTGGCTCTCACTTGTGCTCCGAAAAATTTTGAAAGAATCATTAAGCCATTCTAATAAAAGTCGCAGATTCACCAAATGTTTAAAACCTATTTTTTTAGCCTCCTGAGGCAATATTGTTTTACAAATCATTGTTTGATCAACAAGCATATTCTTCCATCTATTATTTGGAAGTTACCTCACTGGTTTGATTCAAACAAACGTTAACCACATTAGATGCGTGTTACTTCAAGAGATGCTACGTACTATCGGAAAATTACTTTGGTAAGAACCGGCGGAGTCACATGTAAAGATTTTTTAAGAAATTTGTTCAATACTCTTGTATTTAGGATGAAGAGACTAACGAGAGTAAAGATATATGTAATAATTTCTCCGTTTTCCGTCTTCAACGAATGTACAGTTGGACGTTTACCCTGTATTTCCCTAACATAGGACCAGAATGTCTCTGGATTTTCCTCTAGATATTTGCTTAGCATTTTAGATTTAAAAGAGCGTAGGGCTGGGCGCATGATACTTTTTGTTTTACTACGGCATGCTTTAAGTTTCTGTTTTGATGTATTCACATAAACAATATCATCACTTTTTAAACTCTTTTTAAATATGACTCTAGCTTAATTTGTCTTCTTAATGCCAATCTTACTTCCCCGTTCTACCGTCTAGGTTCCCCATTGTCGCATTTAAGTTTGCTAAATACAGTACATGAAGAAACCGGTCTTAAACATTGCCTTTTCGTGGAAATAGAATTTTAAAATTGACCATTTATATCAAGAACTTTGTTTTCTTGCATGACAACACAAAATGATTTCAGGAGATTTTTTCGTTGAATGCTTGTATTAAAATTTATATTATTTGCAAGGTTTGACGATTGATTCAATGCCCATAGAATAAGAGAACCAAGGGTTTTTTTGGAGAACCCCGAGGGTATGTTCCCCTTGTTTTGCAAAATTGTTACGACACATGCTATAAATGTATCTCTACTCCAACACATGGAAACTCATTCCTTTCAATTTATATATGTCCTTGAGGGGTAAGAATATGTAATTATCTGTCATATCATTCCTGTTAAAGTTACTAATGGGTTTGTAATGGCGTATGACACTCTTTAGTTAGCTTGCCAAACTTTTATACACTCTATTATTCTCTACTCCATCTGGATCTTTGCCAGAGTATCTTTTATGGCGATACACATTTTTGGCATCAGTTCAGCGGATAACTTTCATTCCATATAATGATGATTTAGTGGACATAAACACCCTGATTTGGCAAAGCCCTCCATACAGAAGCAGAAAGTCGACAATAATTTCATCGGTTCTTAAGGTAGAGAACTATCATTTTCTTCATCGAATGATCAAGCGCAGTGAATCAATATCATCGGCCACATTAGCGGCACCAGGTTGCGAAGAAATAATAATATTAGTTGATCAATATTCCTTCAGAGGCCTTTAAAAACTTTCTTAATTACTACTAGCCATATGAACTGCACTTCTGATCAGCATGTACAAGATTTATATTATATGTATCGGTAACAACTTTCCCTGACGTGTGCGTGAAGTGGTCAATTCAGACCGTCGATTGTGTGCATGATCGCAGGTCGTATTAGCATTGACGAGATGACAGTGCACACACCATTGTTACTGAAAATTTGGCGATTTGATGAAGATCTGCGCTAAACTCGTCCTCATCTACATCTACATAATACCCCGAAACCTGCCGCAAGGGTGTGTGGCGGGGGGTGTTATGTCACCACCCAAAAAAGGAATAAAGAAAAACGGCATTCAAAACTAACACATACATGCAAAACGCAAATCCACAGCAGTTGCACACATTCATTGTAGCATCCTTTCATTTTACACGCATGCAAATACACATCGGAACATCCTGGAGGGTACCAACTAGACAAAGTATAAAAATGCGTCCGCTCACCATTCAAACATTTTTTGCGTTTTCTAAAAAATCTACTACCCTTCATTCCACAAGCATGCAAGTAAATAAGCTTAGTTATAATAAATAATTGTACCTTAGGATGCAGCAATAAATTTATCCAAGAACGTGCAAGGCAAATTCTAGTAAGTAGCAAGGCGAAATTCCACCACCACAAGATCGTGCAACATAAAACGCTCTCCTACCCAAGGTGAGGAATTTGGACCAACGCTGTAGGTACGAGGAGGGCCCCCCCACGGAGAGGTACAAGGGATGGAAGGGGAAATTTAGGGTACCAAAAGCAGAGCAAATAATACTGTAAACAGCACTACATTACTTAATGTCATTCCAATGCGGTCATGCGGGAAGGGTTTTGACACAACACACAGGAGGTTAGTGAAAGTGCATGCAATTGAGTATAATTAATTGTTACCTAGACGCTGAGTGTGACAAGTGGCATTATTGTTATCTAAGGGTGTAACCCTACAGTTGTTAACCCGTATTGTCCGTGGGAAGAAGGAGTCCTTGAGTCTTCTAGTCCTGGCATCTATTTCCCGAATTTTGTACACATGATCCAAGCGACCAATGTATGTTGGAGTGCGAATAATTTTCGAGACCTCAGTGCTGAAACATGCGGATCTGAGTTTATTTAGTAGGTTTAACCTAGCATTGAGTCGTCTTTCTTCCAATGATTCCCATTCTAACTCCATAAGGTGGGTGTAACAGCTCCCTAACGCCATCGATTGGCCAAGTAATCGGAGCACTTGGGCGCATTAAAACATCGCAGAGCTCATTGTAAATTATATTTTCCTCCATCGGTTGTCAGAGGCGCAAACTCCCTCAAAATCCTAGGGTTCTGGTGGGAGATGGAGTTGGCTCCCACGATTGAGCGGAACTGAGGAGTTAGAGACCACCACATAAAATGGAGTGTTGGGACCCTTTCACTACCTTCCCTCCCGATCGTGACCCGCGTCCGCCTCCTGAACCAGATTGTCTTCCCGAGGCTATGGTATGTGGCCCATTTGTGGCCCTTACCTCCTAAATACAATGCATACTTTATTAAAGCGACCAACCAAATGATCTGGAACGGCTACGTAAAGAAAGTGTCCCGCAACCGGCTCTTTGGCCCGTTTGAGCTGGGTGGTCTCAATTTAACGGATACAGCTCTAAAGGCAAACGAGGTCTACGCGAAGCTCGGGCTGCGCGTCCTTGGGGGTGACGACGCGTGGCGAAAGGCACTCCTCAGGGGCGCGTGGCAGGCACTCGCGCAAGGCGAATGCCACCTGAGGGCTTTTGAAGAAACGAAAAAGGTCGCCTCACTCCTGAGAGATGGAGAAACAATTTCGGTCAAGACCCTGTATCTCAGAGCGCTCGCCGAGCAGGGAAAAATGACATCCAAAGCGACACTATCTTGGAAAAACTGGGCGACCAGCAGAGTGAACGACAAGGCGCGTAGTCAAATGTTACACCTAATCGCGAACTTGGTCATGACGAGGGAAGTATGCCACCAACTACGTTTAGCTGATTCGCCCCTTTGTCCGTCATGCCGTCGAATAGACAATGCCGCGCATCTGATTCTAGGCTGCGGCGAAAAACTCAGAGAATGGGAAGCCCTGAAAAAGATATATAAAACTTCGTGTTCGGCGGTGGTGCCATTACAGACATAAATCTGATCACCCTGAACTTTCGGCTCTTTCCGAGTTTCAAAACTCTAATTATGACTACTTTAATCGTGGAGTTCATGCAATTAAGAACAGCGAAAAAAATTCCGCAAAAGGTATGCAAGCATTGGTGGAACGAATTTGGCTGCCCCCAGTACCGGACACACTTCACCAGTGGTTGAAGAGTTGCTTCACAGAATGTGTTTCAAACTAATCGATAACCCTCACCATATATAATGTATATCTTGTGAACCTTGCCTCATTATTTTCTTCAACAGTATTGCATATGGTCACAATTGTATATGCATATATATGAATGTGTGTCTATACATGTATGTGTGTATATGTACTTTTTTGTGTATGTGTATGTTTGTGTATGAATACATCTGTGCATATATTTATATGGGAAAATATGCTGTAACTAAAATCTATACGCTGATATTATGTATAATTTAAACACTTTAACACCTGTGTAACATATGTACTGGACCAAATAAAATTAATTGAATCCTAGCTCAGGTGGTAGAGCATCCACCCGGCAAGTGGAGAGATCCGGCGTTCAAGTCCCGGTCGAGGAAATATTGTTACACTCCGCTTGAATCCGCCTTCCCCACCTCTCCTGTGGGGGTTCGTTCATGTATGTTCCTATCCCCTTTCCTTATATCTATTTCTATGTGAATGAATGTTTGTTCGCCCTATGGCGGGATTTCATGTTTGAATGTGTGTGTGTGAATATATATATATATATATATATATATATATATATATATATATATATATATATATATATATATATATATATATATATATATATAACTTTTGGACGGCACAATAGAACACAGAATAAAACAGATAACACGTAAAAGAACACTCACACTGTAGATGATTTAAGCTTTCGGCCTACTCCGAGGCCTTCTTCAGGTCAAACTCAAACTGAAAGGTTTTGAGGGAAGAGTGCCTGGGGAGGGGAGGGGGGGCGGAAGGTTTAGGGACTGTTGGGAAAGAAATTAAAGATGGGGGTTAAGGGTGGGAATTTTAAAGGATCGGAAATATAGGATGTATGCGGATTCGCGAGTTCTCATTCCGCCCGGCCTCCACTCATGAGCCAAAACCTCTACCTAGTAATCATCCCGTGGAAATATTCATACGCCTCCTTCTCCAAAAAGTCTCTAATAAATCCTTCACACAACCTCTAAAACCAAGAAAAAACCTTTCCACAAACGAACGTCATGCCCTTAAAACCCTACAGGCCAATCCTAACATCGTGGTCACTACCGCCGATAAAGGCTCCTCAGTCGTAATTTTAAACACCCAAGACTATATTTCCAAAGCCCTCAGTCACCTCAGCGACACATCCACCTATACCAATCTCACCGACAACCCTACTCCAACCTTCCAAAGGGAAATTCGGTCTCTTCTCCTCCAATTTGGACCAGAAGAAGGCCTCACCTCCCAAGACATATCCCTACTCTCACCCCCAAACCCCAGAACACCCCAGTTTTATCTCCTCCCAAAAATACACAAACCCAACATTCCCTGTCGCCCTATAGTTTCTAGTTTCAACTCTCCCAACGAAAGAATCTCCGCATTCCTTGATTACCACCTACAACCTATCGTACTCTCATTGCCCTCCTTCACGAAAGACACGTATCACTTCCTCCACGGTTTAAACTCTGTCTCCATTCCCTCCACCTCCAACCTGCTTATGGCCACCATCGACGTCACCTCCCTCTATACTTCTACATACTTCTCTATACACATCAGGGTAGGGGGGCCAGTTCCTTTCCCTGTGTCGGTTATAGTTTCCCAGGAAGACCTGGTACCCGAAAAATCAACTAGCTTGGGTGGAGCTGCAGGTGCCAAAAGTGCCTTGCCCGGGAATCGAACCCGGGACTCTCCGGTCAGTAGTCCTAAGCACTTCCCACTAGACCACCGCGACCCGCATTTATATATATATATATATATATATATATATATATATAAATGTGTGTGTGTGTGTATATGTATGTATATATGTATATATATATTCACTTTCTTGGAAAAGCCACGAACGTGCACAATAAAATTCCGCTCTGTTCCTAATTCCTCTTGAGAAAGATGGTTGCACCACCGACAATTCGAGAACTAGTGAGTCCCTCTTTAATATGTTTTAGTTTCTGTGTTTGCTATGACTATTTAGTGAATTATATATGTATATATCCCTCCCATGGACTACAACCTTGTCGTGGTGGAAGGGCTTGTGTGTTCCGATAACCCCTAGAGCTGTGCTGGCGGGAGAAATAATAATTACTCCTGGAAGGGTCACCCATGCCAGATAGGTCGAAGGTTAGGAGCCAGACGAAAGGTAGTCCACGCAGCGTCTGTTCCTCAGTGAGGCGGCTGCAATGGCGTCTGACCCCAGTGGGGCGGCCATTAAGTGATGGTGTCACGTTAAAAACACTATTGAGGAAGGCAACGGGAAACCACCTCAATTATCATTCCCAAGAAAATATGATGGACGCAAAACAGAAATTGAGTCCTGGCAACTGCGGGACTCGGCCCAAGGGGCCGTGTGTCGTGCCCGGCAGCGGGGGAGGCAAGGCTTCCGCGGTCGTCATCCCACGAAATCCTTGCGGGGGAGAAATAACAGCAGCAGGACAGAAGATGCAGAAGAAGACGAAAGTAGTTAGAATAGGAACCTGGAACGTCAGGACAATGTTGAGGAGAGGCAAATTAGAAAATATTAAGCGAGAGATGGAAAGAGGTAACATAGATGTTTTAGGCCTCTGCGAGGTGAGATGGAAGGATAGCGGGGATTACTGGAGTGACAATTATAGAGTAATATACAGCGGCGGGGACGAGAGCCAACGAGGGGTTGCCGTAATTTTAAATAAAGGGGTAGGAAGAAGCGTAGTCAACATAGAGCAAGCGACAGATAGAATTTTACTCGTAGAAATTAAAGCAGAGCCGACGAACTTGGTCATTATTCAGGTATACATGCCACCGAGCAACCACAAGGAGGAAGAAGTCGATAGGATGTATGATGAGTTAGAGGATATCATCGCGAGTGTTCCTGCAGGGAAACATTTGATAGTGATGGGGGATTGGAATGCGACGGTAGGCGAAGGAAGAGATGGTGGTGAGGTGGGGGACTATGGGTTAGGCACGAGGAATGAACGCGGGGAGAAAGCAATTGAATTCTGCAGGAGACAGGGGTTAGTCATCACTAACACATGGTTTAGACACCACAAAAGGCGTAGGTATACATGGAAAATGCCAGGTGACTCAGAAAGGTATCAGTTAGATTATATTATGGTTAGGCACAGGTTTAGGAACAGTGTGATAAATTCGCACAGTTTCCCAGGAGCGGATGCGGACTCTGACCACAATTTAGTTGTTATGAAATGTAATGTTCGTTTCAAGAAGATAAGGCAAGGGCGGCGGGCTAAAAAATGGAATTTAGAAGCAGTGAATGAATTAACGAGGAAGGAGTATCAGGAGGCTGTAGAGGAAATGATGGATGATGGTAAAGAACTGAGTACTATCGAAGAAAAATGGGAATGTATCAAGAAAGGGATATTGGAAGCCGCTAAAGACACTATAGGAACCGTTAACGGGAAAAGGATAAGGAAACCATGGGTAACGGATGAGATGATTGCAAAGATGGATGAGAGAAGAAGATGGAAAAATGTAAACACAGAGTTAGGCAAAATGAAGTACAAAGAGTTAAACAATAAATTGAGAAGGGCCACAAATAAAGCAAAAGAAGAATGGTGGAAAACGCAATGCGAGGATATGGAAAGTTTACAGAAGAAGGGTGAAATTGGTGCTCTATACAGCAAGGTTAAGTTATTATCGGGAAGTAAGAAGGCAAGATGTGTGCTAACAGTTAAAGATAAATGGGGTAAGATAATAGTTGAACCAGGAAAAATCCAAGAGAGATGGAAGGAATATATAGAAACACTGTATGGTAAAGAACTTAGGCCGACAAGGTTAGACATAGAAAAGGAACATAACGTAGAAGAAGATAGCTTAGGTCCAGGCATACTCGACGATGAAATAGAAAGGGCATTAAAGGAGATGAAAGCAAATAAGGCTGTGGGGCTGGACAATATTCCTGTAGAAATGTTGAAATGGTTAGGGAAAGGTGGGAAGAAGGCCATATATGGACTGATTCGTAGTATCTATGAGGAAGGAATCTGGCCGGAAGATTTTGTGAGATCGGTGTTAGTTCCTATTCCAAAAAAGGCAAAGGCTTCGTCATGTGAGGATTACAGAACAATAAGTTTGATATCCCACGCAGCTAAAGTTATTCTCAGGATCATCAACAAAAGGATAGAGAGTAAGGCAAATGATTACTTAGGGGATGATCAGTTTGGGTTCAGGAAAGGAAGAGGTACGCGTGATGCCATTGCAGTAATGAGATCACTAGTCGAGAGGAATATAGAATACAATCAGGACGTTTTTGCCTGTTTTGTAGATTTCGAAAAAGCGTTTGATAGAGTGAATTGGGAAAAATTAATGCGTGTATTGCAGAAAATAGGAATGGATTGGAGGGACAGGAGACTGATCCGCAACCTGTACATGTCTCAGACTGCTCAGGTGCGAGTGGGGAACGGAGAGTCCGGATGGGCAGTGTTAGGAAGAGGTGTAAGGCAGGGTTGCCCATTGTCACCGGTACTGTTCAACGTATATGTAGAGGAAATGATTAAAGAGGCATGGGAAGAACTGGAGGTAGGAATGAAAGTCGGAGGGGAATTCGTAAAATCGGTTAGGTTTGCTGATGACCAAGCATTAGTTGCTCAGTCAGCCAAGGGGTTGCAAGCATTGTTGAGTGAATTGGAGGTTCAGTGCGATAAATATGGGATGAGAATAAATATTAATAAAACAAAGGTTATGCGATTTTCCAGAAAGAAAAAGGCTAAGCTAAATATTAAAATAGGTGGGGAAAAAATAGAGCAGGTAGAACAGTTTACATATCTCGGAAGTGTTTTGGACCAACACGGTCAAAGTGGTAGGGACGTAAGGAGAAGAATTGCGCTAGGCAAGGAGGCTTTCTCAAGGAGGAGGGAGTTGATGACGGGGACGTTGAGTAGGGATATTAAGACAAGACTCGTAAAAACTCTGATATGGAGCGTAGCTATGTACGGCGCGGAAACGTGGTCGCTGAAGCAGGAGGATAGACGTAGATTGGAGGCTTTTGAAATGTGGGTGTGGAGAAGAATGGAAAAGGTGAAATGGACCGAAAGGAAAACAAATGAGGAAGTACTAGAAATGGTGGGGGAGGAGAGGGGTTTGTTGAGAGAAATCCTATGGAGGCAGGAAAAATGGATGAAGGGCGTATTGAGCGGTAGTGGAATGTTGAAGAGGGTAATAGAGGGAAGAATGTTGGGCAAGCGAGGTAAGGGTAGGAACAGGATAGGGATGTTGGACGAGATGAAGGGAGGAAAGAAGTACACCGAGATGAAGAGGGACCTGATATAGATTAGTTTGCTAGGTGGGGAGTCACAAAATGTTTATTTGATAGTTGGGTCCATCCAAAAACCTACCTTAACCGGTAGATTACCTTAAAAAAAAAAATATATGTATATATATATATATATATATATATATATATATATATAAAAGAAGAATGGTGGAAAACGCAATGCGAGGATATGGAAAGTTTACAGAAGAAGGGTGAAATTGGTGCTCTATACAGCAAGGTTAAGTTATTATCGGGAAGTAAGAAGGCAAGAGCTGTGCTAACAGTTAAAGATAAATGGGGTAAGATAATAGTTGAACCAGGAAAAATCCAAGAGAGATGGAAGGAATACATAGAAACACTGTATGGTAAAGAACTTAGGCCGACAAGGTTTGACATAGAAAAGGAACATGACGTAGAAGAAGATAGCTTAGGTCCAGGCATACTCGACGATGAAATAGAAAGGGCATTAAAGGAGATGAAAGCAAATAAGGCTGTGGGGGTGGACAATATTCCTGTAGAAATGTTGAAATGGTAAGGGAAAGGTGGGAAAAAGGCCATATATGGACTGATTCGTAGTATCTATGAGGAAGGAATCTGGCCGGAAGATTTTGTGAGATCGGTGTTAGTTCCTATTCCAAAAAAGGCAAAGGCTTCAGCATGTGAGGATTACAGAACAATAAGTTTGATATCCCACGCAGCTAAAGTTATTCTCAGGATCATCAACAAAAGGATAGAGAGTAAGGCAAATGATTACTTAGGGGATGATCAGTTTGGGTTCAGGAAAGGAAGAGGTACGCGTGATGCCATTGCAGTAATGAGATCACTAGTCGAGAGGAATATAGAATACAATCAGAACGTTTTTGCCTGTTTTGTAGATTTCGAAAAAGCGTTTGATAGAGTGAATTGGGAAAAATTAATGCGTGTATTGCAGAAAATAGGAATGGATTGGAGGGACAGGAGACTGATCAGCAACCTGTACATGTCTCAGACTGCTCAGGTGCGAGTGGGGAACGGAGAGTCTGGATGGGCAGTGTTAGGAAGAGGTGTAAGGCAGGGTTGCCCATTGTCACCGGTACTGTTCAACGTATATGTAGAGGAAATGATTAAAGAGGCATGGGAAGAACTGGAGGTAGGAATGAAAATCGGAGGGGAACTCGTAAAATCGGTTAGGTTTGCTGATGACCAAACATTAGTTGCTCAGTCAACCAAGGGGTTGCAAGCATTGTTGAGTGAATTGGAGGTTCAGTGCGATAAATATGGGATGAGAATCAATATTAATAAAACAAAGGTTATGCGATTTTCCAGAAAGAAAAAGGCTAAGCTAAATATTAAAATAGGCGGGGAAAGAATAGAGCAGGTAGAGCAGTTTACATATCTCGGAAGTGTTTTGGACCAATACGGTCAAAGTGGTAGGGACGTAAGGAGAAGAATTGCGCTGGGCAAGGAGGCTTTCTCAAGGAGGAGGGAGTTGATGACGAGGACGTTGAGTAGGGATGTTAAGACAAGACTCGTAAAAACTCTGATATGGAGTGTAGCTATGTACGGCGCGGAAACGTGGTCGCTGAAGCAGGAGGATAGACGTAGATTGGAGGCTTTTGAAATGTGGGTGTGGAGAAGAATGGAGAAGGTGAAATGGACCGAAAGGAAAACAAATGAGGAAGTACTGAATATGGTGGGTGAGGAGAGGGGTTTGTTGAGAGAAATCCTATGGAGGCAGGAAAAAATGGATGAAAGGCGTATTGAGCGTTAGTGGAATGTTGAAGAGGGTAATAGAGGGGAGAATGTTGGGCAAGCAGGTAAGGGTAGGAACAGGATAGGGATGTTGGACGGGATGAAGGGAGGAAAGAAGTACACCGAGATGAAGAGGGACCTGATATAGATTAGTTTGCTAGGTGGGGAGTCACAAAATGTTTATTTGATAGTTGTTTCCATCCAAAAACCTAACTTAACTGGTAGATTACCTAATAAAAATATATATATATATATATATATCAGTTATACATGCCACCGAGCAACCACAAGGAGGAAGAAGTCGATAGGATATATGATGAGTTAGAGGATATCATCGCGAGTGTTCCTGCAGGGAAACATTTGATAGTGATGGGGGATTGGAATGCCACAGTAGGCGAAGGAAGAGATGGTGGTGAGGTGGGGGACTATGGGTTAGGCAGGAGGAATGAACGCGGGGAGAAAGCGATTGAATTCTGCAGGAGACAGAGACTAGTCATCACTAACACATGGTTTAGACACCACAAAAGGCGTAGGTATACATGGAAAATGCCAGGTGACTCAGAAAGGTATCAGTTAGATTATATTATGGTTAGGCTCAGGTTTAGGAACAGTATGATAAATTCGCACAGTTTCCCAGGAGCGAATGCAGACTCTGACCACAACTTAGTTGTTATGAAATGTAATGTCCGTTTAAAGAAGATAAGACAAGGGCGGCGGGTTAGAAAATGGAATTTAGAAGCAGTAAAAGGATTAACGAGGAAGGGGTATCAGCAGGCTGTAGAGAAAATTATGGATGACGGTAAAGAACTGAGTACTATCGAAGAAAAATGGGAATGTATAAAGACAGTGATTTCGAAAGCCGCAAAAAAACTATAGGAACCGTTAACGGGAAAAGGATAAGGAAACCATGGGTAACGGGTGAGATGATTGCAAAGATGGATGAGAGAAGAAGATGGAAAAATGTGAACACAAAGTTAGGCAAAATGAAGTACAAAGAGTTAAAGAATAAATTGAGAAAGGCCACTAATAAAGCAAAGGAAGAATGGTGGAAAACGCAATACGAGGATATGGAAAGTTTACAGAAGAAGGGTGAAATTGGTGCTCTATACAGCAAGGTTAAGTTATTATCGGGAAGTAAGAAGGCAAAAGCTGTGGTAAAAGTTAAAGATAAGTGGGGTAAGATAATAGTTGAACCAGGAAAAGTCCAAGAGAGATGGAAGGAATATTTAGAAACCCTGTATGGTAAAGAACTTAGGCCGACAAGGTTAGACACAGAAAAGGAACATGACATAGAAGAAGATAGCTTAGGTCCAGGCATACTCGACAATGAAATAGAAAGGGCATTAAAGGAGATGAAAGGAAATAAGGCCGTGGGGGTGGACAACATTCCTGTAGAAATGTTGAAATGGTTAGGGAAAGGTGGGAAGAAGGCCATATATGGACTGATTCGTAGTATCTATGAGGAAGGAATCTGGCCGGAAGATTTTGTGAGATCGGTGTTAGTTCCTATTCCAAAAAAGGCAAAGGCTTCAGCATGTGAGGATTACAGAAAAATAAGTTTGATATCCCACGCAGCTAAAGTTATTCTCAGGATCATCAACAAAAGGATAGAGAGTAAGGCAAATGATTACTTAGGGGAGGATCAGTTTGGGTTCAGGAAAGGAAGAGGTATGCGTGATTCCATTGCAGTAATGAGATCACTAGTCGAGAGGAATATAGAATACAATCAGAACGTTTTTGCCTGTTTTGTAGATTTCGAAAAAGCATTTGATAGAGTGAATTGGGAAAAATTAATGCTTGTATTGCAGAAAATAGGAATGGATTGGAGGGACAGGAGACTGATCCGCAACCTGTACATGTCTCAGCCTGCTCAGGTGCGGGTGGGGAACGGAGAGTCCGGATGGGCAGTGTTAGGAAGCGGGGTAAGGCAGGGTTTCCCATTTTCACCGGTGCTGTTCAACGTATATGTGGAGGAAATGATTAAAGAGGCATGGGAAGAACTGGAGGTAGGAATGAAAGTCGGAGGGGAATTCGTAAAATCGGTTAGGTTTGCTGATGACCAAGCATTAGTTGCTCAGTCAGCCAAGGGGTTGCAAGCACTGTTGAGTGAATTGGAGGTTTAGTGCGATAAATATGGGATGAGAATCAATGTTAATAAAACAAAGGTTATGCGATTTTTCAGAAAGAAAAAGGCTATGCTAAATATTAAAATAGGCGGGGAAAAAATTGAACAGGTAGAACAGTTTACATATCTCGGAAGTGTTTGGGACCAATACGGTCAAAGTGGTAGGGACGTAAGGAGAAGAATTGCGCTAGGCAAGGAGGCTTTCTCAAGGAGGAGGGAGTTGATGACGGGGACGTTGAGTAGGGATGTTAAGACGAGACTCGTAAAAACTCTCATATGGAGCGTAGCTATGTACGGCGCGGAAACGTGATCGCTGAAGCAGGAGGATAGACGTGGATTGGAGGCTTTTGAAATGTGGGTGTGGAGAAGAATGGAGAAGGTAAAATGGACCGAAAGGAAAACAAATTAGGAAGTACTAGAAATGGTGGGGGAGGAGAGGGGTTTGTTGAGAGAAATCCTATGGAGGCAGGAAAAATGGATGAAAGGCGTATTGAGCGGTAGTGGAATGTTGAAGAGGGTAATAGAGGGGAGAATGTTGGGCAAGCGAGGTAAGGGTAGGAACAGGTTAGGGATGTTGGACGGGATGAAGGAAGGAAAGAAGTACACCGAGATGAAGAGGGACCTGATATAGATTAGTTTGCTAAGTGGGGAGTCACAAAATGTTTATTTGATAGTTGTGTCCATCCAAAAAAATACCTAAATACCTAAATACATATACATATATATATATATATATATATATATATATATATATATATATATATATATATATATATATATATATATATATATATATATATATATCAATATATATATAGGGACTCTCACACTGTAGATGATTTGAGCTTTCGGCCTACTCCGAGGCCTTCTTCAGGTCAGACCATTTATATATATATATATATATGTATATATATATATATATATATATATATATATATATATATATGGGTCGCGGTGGTCTAGCGGGTAGAGCGTTGGACTGCTAACCAGAGGGTCCCGGGTTCGATTCCCGGGCAAGGCACTTTGGGCACCTGCAGCTCCACCCAAGCTAGTTGATTTTTCGGGTACCAGATCTTCCTGGGAAACCATAACCGGCACAGGGAAAGGAACTGGCCCCCAACCCTGATGTGTGAATATTCACACGCCGTCGGGCTTGGTACACGGGTGAGCTCTACCATCACCTACTATACCGACCTTCGGGTTGATTACTGTGTTTATGGTTGTTTATATATATATATATATATATATATATATATATATATATATATATATATATATATATACACTTTTTTGGAAAAACCCACAAACGTGTAATGTAAATTTACTGATAGTCATAACAAACACAGAAACCAAAACACACAATGGAGGGACTCACTGGTTCTCGAATTTTCGGTGGCCCAACCACCTTTCTCAATAGGAATTAGGAACAGAACTGAAGCAGAGGAGGGCCCGAAAGCAGTGGTAGGAAGGAGAAGGGGAAATGGGGGAAAAGAGGGGAAAAGAAAGGAAAAGGGGGGAAAAAAGGGGGAGAAGGCATTCGAGGTGAGTAGTTTGGAGGAGTAGTGTATGGCGCGGGAATTTTAAAAAAGGTGGGGATAATATGGGAGTTGTTATTAGACATTAATTACAAATAGCTGTTACACCCACCAAAGGAGAAATAGACAAACACAAGAGGAGAATGGACAGTACGTTAGCAAGCATAAAACATCATAAAGGATAGGAACGGTGCGTATCATGGCACGCATAGCCATGACCCTAACGCCATCTTCTGTTGAATGATTCGGAGCACTTTGGCGCTTTATAAGATCGCAGATTTCAATGTGAAAGCACGCTCCCTCGATAGCTGGACGTGCCTCTGTTTACCGAGTGTCTGATTTCGCCGGCGACCGAGGCGTCGGCCGCCGGGTTTTGGTGAGCGGCACTGCCGGACTCTCTCGGAAATCGAGGTTCCGATCGTGTTTTGTTTCGAGCGGCGGTTGACCGCCTAGTTCTTTCAGAAGCGTGAAGTTTGACTCTCGACTTTCTTCCGCCGGGAAGACCGTGCCTTCGTTTGGTTTACTGGTTCATAACTGACCTTGACTGCTAGCTTAGGCTCCTTTTTGTTTTGCTACCGCCAGGTGCGAGTAGCGGGGAGGGAGTGTACACGAGTGATTGTTTTTTTTCTCTCTCTTTGGAGTGGTTGTCCACTTGGCCCGCTCTCCTTTCTTTCACGCAGGTGTGCTCAATTTGATCATTTTTCAAAATGGTCATACGTCGCGTAAACACGCTCGCCTTGCAAGTTGACGAGAAGGCGAAAGCCCCTACTCCGTTGGAGGTCCACCTCTTCACACTAGAGTCGCTGGGCCTCACACCCGAAGAGATAGTGGCGATCCAATTTGGATACAATCGACATTTGATATTCCTGAAGTTAGCAAACGAAGCTGCAATGACTAGGATTTTAGAGAATACTCCGCGTAAACTACCGTTTCCGTCCTTAAGGGATCAGAGGACGACGATAACTATTGACGAAACCTCGGGCAGCCCGTGTAATGTCAGGATTCTTTGTCTCCCCGTGGAGACCCCATTGGAAGACATAACAAGCGAGCTCCAACGTTTTGGTAAAATCCATCGCTCGTGGGAGAACAGGTGGGAGGGAGAAAAGATGGCGCGGGTACTTACTGGCACCAGGGTTGTGCGGATGACGGTCGAGAGAAATATCCCCTCGTACCTCCACATCGGCGGAAACCGGGCCATCATCATATATGAGGGTCAACGTCGCACTTGCGCCCGCTGCAATCAAGGAGGCCACGAGCGCAAGACCTGCCCTCGGAACCAGGGAGGAAAGAGCTATGCGGAGGCAATGGTCATGGCCTCCAGCCCGAACACCACCGAGGAGATGGACGAGCCCGAGGTGGCTGTGGAGGAGAGGGCGCGGTCCCTGCTTTTTATCGAGGGTGCGACCCCCGCTGATCCCGCCGACTCCCCACATACCCCTTCATCTATAGGAAAAAATCAGAGGGAGCGAAAGTCGTCGAAAGAAGAAAGCGATGCAAAAAAGAAGAGAACAGACGACACTGATCTCCTGAGTTCAAACCTTGATCTAGCTGCAGTCCCTACCTGCTCGCCCACTCTCCCACAACCGCCGGCCCCTGTCCTTGTGACCCCGTCAAGGGAGGATGAATCATCCTTCGTCCCTCTTTCCCGCGGCCACGCCACCGATACCCTCCACCTACAATCCCTGCATCACGAGCTTCCAGCTCCCCGAGAACCAATAGTGACAGATTCATTGGATTGTGAATGGCCCCCATCCCCAACGGCTGGCCCCCCGATCCCGCTCTCACGGACACTCGATCAACATGTCGTCGGTCTTCCCAGGGAACCTCTAGAGGCGGACCGAATCGAACCATCCTCCTTGATTACTGCCGACGGGGTCCCTTCGGCAGATGACCCCCAGTCCGCCACCCCGGCCCCTCCTGAGGGCACCTCCCGGCCCGAGACGGGCCCCAGCTGTGCTCGCTCGAGGAGGCCCCCCCGTGGAACGCTGCGGAACAACCCGCTCTTCGTGGAGACCACGGCTGGCTCTTCCTCTTCGGACGAGGTCGGGGGGGAGGGATGTGGCGACAACTTGCGACCTCGATCGTTGACTCGTCGGACGAAGCGTCCCGGGAAACGGCGAAGTACTCGTCGCCCGGGTTCAAGCCGCGACCGGAGCGACGTAAGCCACGACCAAAACTCTGGTAAGTGATGTCCGGTGCCCGTAGATGCCCTATTGCTTCACCAATGAATGTCATTTCGCTGAATATTGCCGGCATTTACAGTCACCTAAAAATTGCAGTCCTCCAACGTTTTCTCCGCGATCTCAGGGCTGATGTAATCCTCCTTCAAGAGGTGAAGGAGGACATAGTCTGGGATGCGAACACTTTTCAGGCTATCGGCAATTTCGCCGATTGCCATTCTGGCACCACCACCCTAGTCCGAAATGGCATTCCATTCTCTCATGTTCGCCGCCACGCCTCGGGTCAAATAACGTCTGTTATCGTGAATGGGATCCACATAATCAATTTTTACGCTCCCTCTGGCGAGTGTGCGAGGGCAGAGGGCGAAACATATTTTAATGAACTTCTCCTCCCCTACCTTTATCCCTTCTCGGGGAAGGCCATCTTGGGTGGGGACTTCAACTCCATTTACCGCCGAGAGGATAGTGCCTCGAACAGGGATAGAATGACATACTACCCAAGCCGAGCACTCTCACTGATGCTTGACTCAATTGGAGCGATTGACGTAGTGCGTTCTTTCTGCGCCGGTCCCGCCCCCTTCACGCGATCAGGACATAACTCTCGGACGCGGATCGACTACCTCTTCCTCTCGGCATCACTTATCAATGATGTCCAGAGAGTGGACACCCTCCCAGTGTCCTTCTCTGATCACTGTGCGCTGATCATGAGTGTTATATGCCCGGATACAACCCCCGCCGCGCGTGCCCACCGCTGCGGCGCCGTGTGGCGCATGGACCTCCGCGTTCTGGAGGACGCCACTCGCCGCGACTCCATCCGCAGCCGGGTGTGTGAACTGATCGCGGCATTACGTCCTGGTGCAGACCTCGCGGTATGGTGGGACGAAGTTTTCAAACCACGAATTGTCACACACATCAAAAGGCAAGCTTCAGAGTGGCGTAGAGAAAAAAATTACACCATCTCCTTCTACCGCCGGGCGCTGGAGGAGCTCCTGCGTAAGGATGTTGCGCCGGAGGTTTTCCACGCCCAAGTGTCGTCACTTAAAAAAATTATACTTGGCCATGAACTTCAAAAATACGCGCCCCAAAAATGACAAAAAGAATTAGAGACAGATATAGGGGGGCCCCTTACGCTATCCGAGCTTCGGCGCTCAGTGAAATCCAACTCCGGCTCCGTCACAGACAGAATCCCTGTCAGAGAATCTGCCACCGGCGACACCGACCTCCTTATGGAAGCAACCCGGCACTTTAAAAATATTTTTAACAGGTATCCGCCGTGGAAGGAGGGAGACACACCCCCTCTTCCCCCTCTCCCTAGGCTGTCCTCAACCCAAAAAGCGGATCTAGGTCGAGACATAAGTTCAGACGAACTGGGCTGCGTCTCCTCCATGTTCCCAAAGAGCAAAGCACCCGGCTTGGACGGCCTACCCTTTGAATTTTATTTCGCATACTGGGATGTTCTTAAACCTATTTTAACCAGACTTTTCAATTTCATTTTAAGTAGCGGCTCTCTGACTGCAAGTCAGCGGACCGCCGTGATAACCCTTATACCAAAGATTACGCGGCCCAAGTCGTTCAACGACTTTCGTCCAATCGCCCTTTTAAATGCCGATTATAAGATATTGGCACACGTCTTGCGCTATAGAATGACGGCTGTTGCCGACTTAGTCCTCTCTCCATCCCAGTACGCCGTGTCGAAAACGCGAAACATTTTCGATGCCGCACTGCTAATTCGCGACGTCATTTTTTCCTCACCCTTGTATGGCGATAGTTTTCTAGCAGTGCTTGGAATTGACCTTGCGAAAGCATTTGATCTGGTCCGGATCGAATGGATCGTAACCGTGCTCTAGGCGATGGCCTTCCCCGAGCACCTTTTACGTGCCGTTTTAACGATGTACATCGGTACATCTTCTAGAATTAGAATAAAGAATGCCACCTCACCCCCCATTCCCGTCTGTAACTCCGTCCGGCAGGGCTGCCCGTTGTCATTGCTGCTGTGTGCTTTTGCCATAGACCCCCTACTCAGGCGACTTCAGAGCAGTGGAATCGGGATACGCCGTCACAGCGCTGTCTGCCCGGGCGTCGCATACGCTGACGACATAACCCTTTTCATAAACGACCCGTCCCATATGGCTCTCACCCACGACATTTTAAAGTCATGCGAGCAGGGTGCAGGGTTTCCTCAACGGTCGGAAATCCAGGTTTCTCCTGCTGAGGGGAAGCCCGCCACCGACCTCCATCGGTTGGTCAGAGTCGCCCTCTCTCAAAATCCTAGGGTTCTGGTGGGAGAAGGAGTTGGCTCCCACGATTGAGCGGAACTGGGGAGTTATAGACCGCCATATAAAATGGAGTGTTGGGAAATTTTCACTACCTTCCCTCCCGATTGTGACCCGCGTCCGCCTCCTGAACCAGATTGTCTTCCCGAGGCTATGGTATGTGGCCCATTTGTGGCCCTTACCTCCTAAATACAATGCATACTTCATTAAAGCGACTAACCAAATGATCTGGAACGGCTACGTAAAGAAAGTGTCCCGCAACCAGCTCTATGGCCCTTTTGAGCTAGGTGGGCTCAATTTAACGGATACAGCTCTAAAAGCAAAGGTGGTCTACGCGAAGCTCGGTCTGCGAATCCTTGGGGGTGACGACGCGTGGCGAAAGGCACTCCTCAGGGACGCGTGGCAGGCACTCGCGCAAGACGAATGCCACCGGAGGGCTTTTGAAGAAACGAAAAAGGTCGCCTCACTCCTGAGAGATGGAGAAACAATTTCGGTCAAGACCCTGTATCTCAGAGCGCTCGCCGAGCAGGGAAAAATGACATCCAAAACGACATTATCTTGGAAAAACTGGGGGACCAGCAGAGTGAACGACAAGGCGCGTAGTCAAATGTTCAACCTAATCGCGAACTTGGTCATGACGAGGGAAGTATGCCACCAACTACGTTTAGCTGATTCGCCCCTTTGTCCGTCATGCCGTCGAATAGACAATGCCGCGCATCTGATTCTAGGCTGCGGCGAAAAACTCAGAGAATGGGAAGCCCTGAAAAAGATATATAAAACTTGGGACGTGTTCGGCGGTGGTGCCATTACAGACATAAATCTGATCACCCTGAACTTTCGGCTCTTTCCGAGTTTCAAAACTCTAATTATGACTACTTTAATCGTGGAGTTCATACAATTAAGAACAGCGAAAAAAAATTCCGCAAAAGGTATGCAAGCAATGGTGGAACGGATGTGGCTGTCCCCGGTGCCGGACACACTTCGCCAGTGGTTGAAGAGTTGTTTCACAGAATGTGTTTAAAACTAATCGATAACCTCA
This sequence comes from Hetaerina titia, assembly GCA_037158775.1. Lineage (NCBI taxonomy): Eukaryota > Metazoa > Arthropoda > Insecta > Odonata > Calopterygidae > Hetaerina > Hetaerina titia. The sequence continues at coordinate 8,432,367 of CM073768.1, read as the reverse complement.
CCGTATATCTTGTGAACCTAGCCTCATTATTTTCTTCAACAGTATTGCATATGATCTCAATTGTATAAGCACATTTCTAATGTATGTAGTGTAATAATGTGTATGTTTGTATATGTTTTTTTCTATGTTTATGTATATATATGTGTATGAATATATTAATGCATATATTCATAAGGAAAATAATATTATGTAACCAAAATCTATAAGCTGTTATTATGTACAATGTAAACACTTGCTGTGTAACGTATGAACTGAACCGAATAAAAATTAATTGAATCATAGCTCAGGTTGTTAGAGCATCCGCCCGGCAAGTGGAGAGATCCGGTGTTCGAGTCCCGGTCGAGGAAGATATTTTTACATTCGTGATCTGCTCACATCCGCCATCCCCACCTCTCTTGTGTTCGTCCTTTTTATGTGTTCCTTTACTATTTTCCTTATTTATATTTCAATGTGAATGAATATTTATTCGCCATATGGCGGTATTTCGTGTTTGAATGTGTATTTGGCTAATGTGGCTCATCCCTTCTTCTGGCTATGCGTGCCATGATACGCACCGTGATTGTTCATTCGGATGGATAAGGGGGTAATGCATTCGCCTATGTAGAATGAGGTGCATTGTTTGCACGACAACAGATAGATAATATTTTTTGAGAGGCAATTAGCGTGGGAACGGGGTGAAGGGACAATGAGGGGAGATGGGAAGAGGGGAGCAGATCTGATTAGGAGACATGTTTTACATCGGGGGCGATTGCAGGTAGGGGAAATATGTGGAAATTTGTCAGGGCGGGGTGTCAAAGGGTTGGTGGATCTCAGAAGGTTTCTGAGATTGGCTGGTCGTCTGTAAGCGACAGAGGGGCATTGGGGCAGTAAGGATGTGGTCGCGTCATTGTCATGTAATATAGGATAAAGTTCTTTGAGAATGGTTTTCAGTCTGTGGGATCCGGCGAAAGAGGTTGTGAAAAGGTTGAGTCCAGCGTCAGATGTGGGGTTGTCATTCTGTGGTGTGTGTGGTCGGGTGGAGCGGTAGATTTTATCCTGTAGGAGCTTTTCTGGGTAACCGCGTTTGTGGAGTGCATGGTGTACATTGTGGAGGTATTTGTTGAGGGTAGCTGTGGTGTTGCAAATCCGATGTCCGCGGATAGAGATAGAGTTGGGAATAGAGCGTTTGGTATGAGAAGGATGACTACTAGTATAGTGTAAATATTGTTGATGATTAGTGGCTTTGATGTGTACTGAAGTGGTGAATTTGTTATTGTGAATTGAGATGTCTGTGTCAAGAAAGGTGATTGTGGAGTCTGAAATGGAAGAAGTGAATTTAACAGTGAAAGAAGAATTTAAGGCCGATAAGAAATTGTCAAGAGAATCAGAGCCGTGTGTCCAGAGCATAAAAATGTCGTCAATGTAGTCAACATCAAATGTGCAATGTATGTATGTATATATATATATATATATATATATATATACTAAGCTAAATATTAAAATAGGCGGGGAAAGAATAGAGCAGGTAGAGCAGTTTACATATCTCGGAAGTGTTTTGGACCAATACGGTCAAAGTGGTAGGGACGTAAGGAGAAGAATTGCGCTAGGCAAGGAGGCTTTCTCAAGGAGGAGGGAGTTGATGACGGGGACGTTGAGTAGAGATGTTAAGACAAGACTCGTAAAAACTCTGATATGGAGCGTAGCTATGTACGGCGCGGAAACGTGGTCGCTGAAGCAGGAGGATAGACGTAGATTGGAGGCTTTTGAAATGTGGGTGTGGAGAAGAATGGAGAAGGTGAAATGGACCGAAAGGAAAACAAATGAGGAAGTACTGGAAATGGTGGGTGAGGAGAGGGGTTTGTTGAGAGAAATCCTATGGAGGCAGGAAAAATGGATGAAGGGCGTATTGAGCGGTAGTGGAATGTTGAAGAGGGTAATAGAGGGGAGAATGTTGGGCAAGCGAGGTAAGGGTAGGAACAGGATAGGGATGTTGGACGGGATGAAGGGAGGAAAGAAGTACACCGAGATGAAGAGGGACCTGATATAGATTAGTTTGCTAGGTGGGGAGTCACAAAATGTTTATTTGATAGTTGTGTCCATCCAAAAACCTACCTTAACCGGTAGATTACCTAATAATAATAATATATATATAATATAATATATATAATAAATATATATAATATATATATATATATATATATATATATATATATATATATAAAGTTCTTTTCTACACCCCAGACAAATGCTTTCCTGGGAACACATTGTTACCTTTTTTCTCCTCACGAAGAAATAAATTCAATCTCATTCCAGATTGCAGAGTTTGAATAAATAAATGCAACTCGGGACAATAGGTCACACACATTGTTTGAAAAAATCATTAACGCGGGAGAATAGTAAGGAGGGAGACCTTAAAACGCTCTCGAACAGTTGTTATCACCCATAACGACGTGTTGAATGTGCGACGGTCATGATAAATAAATGCCTCAACCGCTCATGGGGTGCTGATTATTTTTTTTATTTTTCAAAATGTTCCTAATCCGAAGAGTTTCTCCGCAAAAACAGAACGGAGAATTTGGCGCGGGCAACTGCAGTCGTACTCGGCCGTGTATATTCTCATTGTACGCACACACGCACGCACACCTGACTCCCCTCTCAGAGGGAAACGGGAGGAAACAAATGGGGTAGCAGTGGAGAAAGGGCAAACGTGCGCAACGGTCTTTTTCAGGTCGCTTGACGCGCGGTTGTCGGAACTAAAGCAGACGGCGGCGCGGGCGAGCGGGGGAGATGAGCCAGGCAGGCGGCCGCCGGCGGCGTGTGGGGGTGGGTGGCGGTCGGTAGGGAGGGAGACACAGAAGGGTTCCTGAGGGAGGCTTAATAACCGCGATGGATTCAGAATCCCCGAGGAGACTCATTACATTAAGGAGAGGAGGAATGAGTGAGAGAGAGAGATGGGGCGGGCTGCCCATGTGCCAACCCACCCCCCGTGATCCTCGAGAGGCGCGACGCGTTCAACGGTGGAGTGTGCGAGTAGTCCGTGGGCGGCGCGAAGGGTGTCCGTGGGGAGAGAAGGGGCGAAGGGGGTGAGAGCGCAAGTGAGAGGAGGGGCGCGAGAGGAGAAGGGCGGGGCGAACCGTCGATGCGTCGTCCTCGGACTCCTGCTCTCCAAATGAAAGCGTGAGAGAGTGTCGACCCCGAGGGCACGCTGGTGGGGAAAGGGGGTGGGGAGAGGAGGGCTTCACGCCTCCGGAAATAATCGCAACGCTCTCCATTAGTCATTCAGGATTCAAGATGTCGTTTTTTCCGTCAAATATTAAGCGACGAAATGGGTGACCTCAGCTCCGGCGCTATCCATCTAAATGACACGGTGTGCTAGGCTAGGTTTTTAGTTCACTTGCGAAGTCTCAGATTGTATCACCACAAACTCACTTTTATTAACTAAGATTCACTCACATTTCCTATAACATAACCTTTGTCTCGCCAGGTCAATTGTAATGCACACTATGTGAAATGTTATAATTGTTACAGAGATGAACACATAATTGTAAGCGGGCCTATTAATGTATTTCAATTCCTCAGAGATGAGATAATCAAAAATAGTTGTTATTCCTTACTAACAAGAACGAAATATCCTCACTAAAAATGTATTGTCAAGCATGAATTCGACTATTCTTCTAAATGTTGACGCTTTCCTATGCAAAAAACGAGACTAAGATCCAGGGGAGATAGTTAGGAGAGGTAGATGGAGGAAGAGTTGTTGGATGTATTGAAGAGTCCGGGAAGCATGGAAAATGGGATAAGGGTTTATTTTTATAGAAACTGTCGCGTTGCGCCGTGTTAGGTGAGACAGTCAGTAAATTTGTCCAGCTAGGCTCTAATTAATCCAGGGGAACAATAATGCAAACAAAGTTTTTCATAAAGTTACTGTGGTGTCTTTGGGCTACAACAATATTACGTACATATTTCTTCCGTAAACAAGTTTTTAAAAACTGAAAGTTGACCAATATCAATGGCCATAATATGAAACTAAGTACTTAATTGGGAAATAGCCTTAATAACTTTTACCAACAGTAGCCATATTAGAGATATAATAGTAATTCTCAAAAGATTTATGAAAATGCGTTGGTTATGAGCATGGAGAAAATCACAGCGCATATTTCCAAAAAATGCGCTTTTCTAATGAAACAATCGGACTTGGAGTATATATCATGATGGAAAATTGAGTCAACAGAATACGACCTCATCGCGAAAAGAATATATTTTTCATAGTGTGCTCGGCTCAAATTTCAATCGGTAAATGCATCCTAGTCTGCCTTACGTTCACACAGTTTACGCAAATGCACAGAGTAGAGCCCCGGGCTGAAGTCACGGTGAGCGAAGAGAGGATAGGCAGGCAGGGTTTGGGTGAGGGAGGGGGGGAAGTGGCGAGGATAGACTCTTGATTCTTCCACGGTGATTTTAATGAGGCGCGCGGAGCCTCGGAATGGAGAGAGAGAAATGTTTTGAAAAAGTGAATATTCACGATTCAGATGTGAGGAGGGAGAGGGGGAGGATGAAAAAGAGAACCCCTTCGCCCGCTCACCTCCCCACCCCCCCTGGGGGTCTCATACCCCCACTCCTCATCCACAGTTGACTGACTCCTACTGACAAAACGCTCCTGACAAAGTTCGCATGCATAAACATTTGTGAGTGTGGGTGAGGGTGAATTTCACCCACACTTTCGATGAGGTCGCAAAAGAGAGTGAAAAGAGGCGGAAAAAATCAAAGAGTAACCTGAAATATCTCAAAAAGACTCCCGAAGCTAGTTTTTTCTGTTTTATTTCTTGAGAAACTTCGGGCTCACTACTCATTCAGTATTTATCAATTCTCAAATATTGGGTATATTTTTTGGCAAAAAACAATATAACAGCTCCTTTAATGAATAGTTACGTAAGCGATAAAAATTTTAGTACTGAAATTCAGAATGGGAATAATTCTTATAATGTACTTCACGGTTTAATAAAAGTATCGATAGATGATTATTCAGTGCAGCTAGTTAATTCGCAATAACAAAATATTTGAAAGTCTACCTCCATTCGCACACATAGTAATAAACTTTTAGATATAAAAACAAATTAATTTGCACTTCTTTTGAGGATTACCAGTACCGATGCAAGAAAATCGAAGTCATCTCCCCCGTTCCGGCAGAGAGCCCAGACTACTCGACAAGTTTCGGTATGAGGTAGGTTGAAACAGTTTGCTTCATAAACCGGTAAATAATTTTTTACACGCAAATCGACCCAAACGCAAATAGCATGAAATAGGTAGTAAAAAATGACATTTCCACCAGGAGAATCGGTTACTTTTTATTAACATATATTCTATCATGACTTTTACCTATCAAACAAAAATCATAGTATTTACAATGTATTTAAATCAAGCTTTGAGATACTAATGTGATATAAGTTCACACCAACTAACTTGCCATTGCGTGACATCTGTTAGCAACAAACGTATTTAGCTTAATGAAATAGAAACACGCCCATAGAGGAAGCGGTCATCAACCAACAAGACTTCATGAAATTGATTCATGATTCAATTACTTACGATTACTTTTCCTGCATATAGTATATACACAGGGGTAGATTGATAAAAAATAAATAGAAGTAAATATTAAACCATCCTCCCATATACACTGAAATCCGCGCCAATATTTCACCAGCTTCCTCGATGACAACATTTTTCTTTCTGAAATTACTAGGTCACCCAGTACTAATCCTGACAGCCGTCAGGATTTGTACTGGGTGAACTTTATCATCATCTACCAAACCGACCTTCAGATTGATTACTGTGTTTATAGTTTTATACACTTCCTTATACTTTTAGTAAATCCTTAAAATTTTAATTCTTTTCTTTCCGCTAGAAAAGAATCCTATATAGTCTAACTGGATGAAAGATTTATTTTTTATTCCGTCCTTTTAGATTATTCAAAAAACATAACTATTTTTATGATTAACTTTCTTTGTCCAAGAGAAAGAAATGTCTCCCGCGTTGTGCAGAAATGTCCCTCTCCGTTTCGCCCCTCGTATTCACGCCCTCCCCGCAGTCCTGCCACCATCTGCCACGGCGCGGGCGAGGGACCCGATATACATGAACACACATGATGATAAAAACTAGGGAAGAGGGGGCATGATCGTAAGGAGGGCGATCAGAGGAGATGCGCACAGAATACACGGTACACGTTAAAGAGGACATTTTCCCTCGGCATCACTTATTTTTCTCATTATAACTCTCCTCCCCCCTTTGTGGGAAAATCCCTTCACCCACGCCCAACTGGGTCTCTAACAACTCGCCCCCTTATCGCAATCCCTTCCCCTCCCCCTTATAACATTCCTATTTAAACAGCCCCACCACTTAACCTCTTTCGAATCACAAAAGAAATTACCATCGCCTCACCCATTCCGACTCTGAATGTTGAACCCTGACCGCCCCCCACCCGCCCACCCCTCCCTACTGCCTCCGAGGGAAAACGCAAGGTAATTAGCGAGAAATATACCCCTGTCGGTAAACAGAATTCATCGCACCCACGGTATCTTTTTCTATCTAACCTCCGGAAATTCAAAATGGAAATGGAGCTCGTAGGCAAGTGGGAAGAGAATTTTACTACCGAGTGGAGACCCCTGAGTTTAATCCAGGTGACGCCTCTCGACACCAGCAATACCCTTCTTACGCTTTACTCAGCCTGAAGTATTTTGAAGGGGTAGAATGAAAGTAACTGACCCTCCCCCTGATGGATGAATCACTCACACCGAAGTAATAGCTGAGCTCGACCTTCAACTTCCGAAATACACTTCAAGTTATTAAAAGGCTGGTGGCGAATAAAGTTGCCATTTAAATTGAAACTAGAGAGACAAAAATCACAATGAAAAGATATTCGTGTATAATTTTGTTCTAACATTTTGCTTACTTACTTTAACAACAAAATCTTTTTGAATAGAACAATGAATCTCTCTACACTTAACGAGAATAAACATTTCTCCCCAGAGAATAAGATTAATTCAAAATGATACAATTAAAAAAAAATTCAACACTATCAACTTAGTTTATTAGTCCAACCTCATTCACAACAACTTACGAGAAAAATAGTAATATGCAGTGCTCGTATTGAAAAGGAGAAGTGCATTGCTAAATGGGTGCAAAGGAGGAGCTGAAGATCGGGGCGGGGATGGAGCATGGCAAAGGACCTGGTTGCTGGATCACAAATGGTTGCAATAATTTGTAAAGAAATAAAGAATACTTGAAATCCATCGTTTCATTTTTGCATCATTACCTAGCATAATCTCGTAATAATTTTCTCAATTGATTTCAATCTTTTAAACACGAATTCGTTGAAAGAGGGTCTTAGTAATAAAATTCAATGAACAATACCACACACAATTATTTATTACGGAAGTAGGTATTTCAATGAGGGAAGCTTGCGGGATTGCCAATTCGTTTTAAGTCCAATTCAATTTTGAGGCATCGAAGCAATATCTGAAATAAATCTATTTTACGAAACGTCTCCCTATAATTTTTATGTAAATAATGTAGAATTATATATATACATTTATATGGATTAATATATATGTATATACACATACATACGAGCATGTACATAAAGCCATAATTAATTTTCCACAAATCCGGGCGTTTTTTTCGGATTGCTTCACCCAAACGGCGTTTAACTTGTAGGTAGTACTTCTTATTGACCGTTTGACCTGGCGGCAGGAATTCTTGATACACTTTGCCATTAAAATCGAAGAACACAGTGAGCATAACACGTTCGACCGCACTTGTCGAGCCTTTTTTGGTTTTGGTGAGCCAGAATGCCTCCACTGGGATGATTTGAGCTAAAGTTTCAACGTCATATCCATAAACCTATGTTTCGCCACCTGTTATGATACGTTTCAGTAATTCTGCACCGTCGTTTACTTCATTTAGTGACTCCTGAGCAACTTCCATTTGCCGCTGTTTTTGTTTAAAATTCAATGATTTTGGAACGAATTATGCTGCCACGCATTTCATACCTAAAAAAATTGGAAAAAATGTCATGACATGATCCAATCGATATGCCAACATCATCAGCGACATCTCTAATTGTGATTCAGCGATCGTTCATAACCATTTATTTCACTTTTTCCACGTTTTCATCGATTGCAATCGACAACAACAACAACAATTGTTAATGTGCTGGGGCGTCCAGGGCGTTCGTCATTTTCAAGGTCTTCTCGGGCTTCTTGGACACGCTTACACCACTCGTAAACTCTTGATTTCTACATCTACATAATACCCCACATGCCGCCGCAAGGGCGTGTGGCGGGGGGTGTTAGGTCACCATTCATTCAAAACCCACACGTACATGCAAACCTAAATCCACAGTGGTGCATACATTCGTGGAAACATCTTATCATTTTACACGCAAGCAAATACACATCTACCTCCCTTCACTCCACAAGCATTAACCTCCCTGGTATCGATTGGGACAGCGATAGCGTTAAATCTCGGACCCGTGATCGCGAATCTTGTAATTTCCTATTAAAATTGGTTCAAAGAAACTCGCTCCATCAAGCAGTACGCACTCCCACCCGTGGAAAGAACATATTGGACTTATTTCTTACGAGCACACCGGAACGCATTAGTAGTGTATCAACTGACGAGGGTATGAGTGAGAGAGTATTAGTAGTGTATCAACTGATGAGAGTATGACCATAAATCAGTTTTATCAACTTGAACGTAGAAATAAAAAAGAATGCTAAGCCAAAAATAAAAATTTATAATTATCATAAAGCAGATTTTGAAACTTTTGCCAGCCATTTAAACTCTTCTCTACACGATTTCAAAACGCGCCACCGTGGCAAAGTCTTGCCACCGTGGAAGAAACTTGGACACAGTTTGTAAAAATTATGGAAAAAGGAATCACAGATTTCATCCTTGTAAAATACGTCAAATCAAATCGTGACCCCAGGTGGTACAACAAAGGCGTTAAAAAAGCCCTTCGAAAGCAGAGAATGTCACACTTTAGGGTAAAGAGAGCAGGACTGAGCACATCACCCTTGGAGAATAAACAGGTTTTGGGTAAGTATAGATCCTCTAAAATTGAAACCAAAACACAATTACGTAGCGCCTTACAAGACTTTAAACGTAAAGTACTTTACGAGTATTTGAACACTGACCGTAAAGCTTCCTGGTCATATGTTGGGGAAGTAAATGGGGGTAAACACACCGTGGCTTCTTAAGGGATTCTAACAATATTATTCATACTGACAGTGAGGGTAAAGCCAACTACAACGGACCGTTACTATTCTTGATTTCATCTACATCTACATAAAACCCCGCAAGCCGCCGCAAGAGCGTATG